>JAOTQR010076829.1:0-12704 GCA_025774065.1 Solanum ossicruentum
ATGCACCACAACTATGAGCTAGAGGCTATGAGGCATCTAGGAAATGTTTCCCTTCTTTTTACTCTATGTCATGCTATAGAAGTTATGGTAAGGTTTTCCCTCACTAATGATTGTCCTTTGCTATGGTAGATCATACCTAACACGAGAGGAAGATGAGCCCACATACCCGAGGAACAACCGACTAATGGAGAGCTTTGAGATGCACTCACTTTGCCTGCACAAGATGTGGCTAACCAAGCCAACCAAGGGCCCAATCCCCTTATGCTTCTACACCAGCATCTCAGGTGAGAGACTTTATTAGAATGAATCCCCAAGAGTTCTATGGGTCAAAGGTGAGTGAGAACCCTCAAGAGTTCATTGATAAGGTCTATAAGATTTTATCCATCATGGATGTGAGGTTGGAGGATAAGGTAGAGTTTGTGGCCTACCAACTCAAAGGGGTAGCATAAATATGGTACAATCAGTGAAAGGAAAAGAAGGGAGGCAACTATGTGGTGCTTTAGGAGGAGTTCAAGGTGGCCTTCCTTAATCGATTTTTCCCCCTTGAACTTAGGGAAGCTAAGTTTGTGGAATTTCTAAATTTTAAACAAGGGTCTATAAGTGTGAGGGAGTATGCCCTCAAGTTCAACCAACTTTCAAAGTATGCTCCACATTTGGTGGCCGACACAAGATCTAGGATGAACAAATTTGTGATGAGTGTTTTCGACTTGGTTAGTGACGAGTGCCGGTCCACCATGTTGATCAGTGACATGGTCTTTCCACGTTTGGTGACCTATGTCAAACAAATGGAGGAGGAGAAGTTTAGGAAGAGGAAGGGCCATGATGCCAAGAGGGTCCGTCTTGATGGCAAGTTCCAAAGCTGAAGGGATGGCTAGTTCCACTAAGGCCAAAGGTCTTCTCATCCTTCTAATAGGAAATTTGCCAATGACTTCCCAAGGACCCAAGGTGTCGGTGTTGTGGTTCCTAATAAGGTGTGTCCTAGGTGTGGTAAGGGTCATAAAGGCCCATGCTTGAGAGATACTAATGCATGCTATGGTTGTGGAGAAGTGGGTCCAAAAATGGTGGATTGCCCTCAAAATCATGACATGGGTCAGGAGCTTCGTCCATAAAGTGCTAATGCAGTTCCTTTGGGGAGAGGTGGCCGACAAGATGGTTCCCCAAGATGATCAATTTTATGTTTTGCATGGGAGGCAAGCGGTTGATGAGATCCCCGATATTGTTATCGGTATGTTGAAAATCTTTGATTTTGATGTGGATTCATTGATTGATCTGGGTGCCACTCTTTCATTTATTATCCCCTTGTTTTCAAAAACTTCCATGTTGAGCACGAATTGTTGCATGAGTCATATGAGGTGTTTACTCGTATTGGTATATCTATTGTTGCTATAAAATTCTATTGAAGTTATCCTATTTGCACCATGCATAAAATATTGCCTTGTAATCGTGTTGAGTTGGAAATGGTTGATATTGATGTCATTCTTGGGATAGACTAGTTGCATGCATACTATGCCTCTATTGAATGTAAAAACTGTAGGGTCAAGTTTCAACTCCCAAATGCACCCATCCTTGGGTGTGGGAGTCATGATCTGGTGGTCAAGGGTAGGTTCATCTCTTACATTAAAGCCCATAAATTGATCTTTAAGGGGTGTCTCTACCATCTTGCGAGGGTTAGGGATGTGGAGTCTAAGGTCCTTCCCATTGAGTCAATTCTGGTTGTAAATGAGTTTCTTGACGTCTTTCCAAATGACCATCCTGGTGTTCCTCTCGAAAGGGAAATAGATTTTGGTATAGGCCTCCTTCCCGATGCTCAACCCATTTTTATTCCTCCTTACCGTATAGCCCCGGCGGAGTTGAAGGATTTGAAGAACAATTGATGGGCTTGTTGGAAAAGGGTTTTATTAGGCCTAGCCAACTCCCTTGGAGTGCACCGGTGTTGTTTGTGAAAAAGAAGGATGGGTCCATTAGAATGTGTAGTGACTACTAGCAACTCAATAGGGTCACCATCAAGAATAGGTATTCTCTTCCAAGAATTGATGATTTGTTTGACCAATTACAAGGGGCTAGCCACTTCTCTAAGAATGATCATCTGTTCGGTTATCATCAAGTGAAGGTAAGGGAGTGTGATATTCCCAAGATGGCCTTCCGGACTAGGTATAGGCATTATGAGTTTTTTGATGTGTTCACTCATCATAAGAGCATTTAATATGTCCTAACTCAAAAGATCTCAACTTGAGACAAAGAAGGTGGCTAGAACTTCTTAAGGATTATGATATGAGTGCGCATTGTCATCTCGATACGGCTAATGTGGTGGCGGATGCTTTCTGTAGGGTGTCTATGGGTAGCCTAGCTCATGCTGATGGTGGTGATAAATAGATGGATAGGGAGGTGTATGCGTTAGCTAGATATGGGGGTTAGGTTGGAGGAGGTTGGTGATGGTGATGTTGTTATTGTGGATGGTTCTAAGTCCTCCTTAGTTAATGAGGTGATAGCAAAGCAAGATGTTGATCCCTCCATGTAAAATTGAGGGCCTTAGTGAAAGAGCAAGGTGGAGGTTTCCTCCTTAGGACGAGATGGTGCCCTTAGGTACCAAGGAAGGTTGTGTGTGCCTTGTGTTGATGGTTTGAGGGAGAAAATCCTTGATGAGGCCCATAATTCTTCTTATTCTATCTACCCCGGTTCCACCAAAATGTATAGAGATTTGAGGGATGTGTATTGGTGAGGAGGCATGAAGAGGGACATTGCCAAATATGTTTCCAATTGCCATAGTTATCAACATGTCAATTTCGAACATCAAAGGCCGGGTGGCCTAACCCAAGACATAGAAATTCCTACTTGGAAGTGGGAAGTGATTAATATGGATTTTGTGGTTGGGTTACCTAAGACTAGAAAGGGTTTTATCCATTTGGGTTGTGGTTGATAAGATGACAAAATCGACTCACTTTTTATCAGGTATGACCACATATGGGGCTGAAGATTATGCTAGGTTATACATTCATGACTTGGTAAGGTTGCATTAGGTTCCTTTGTCTATCATATCGGATCATGGTGCTTAATTTACTTCACACTTTTGGGGGTCTTTTCAAAGGGGTCTTGGTACAAGAGTTAAGCTTAGTACAACCTTGGACCCTCAAATGGATGGCCAAGCCAAAAGAACTATCAAACACTTGAGCATATGCTTAGGGCTTGTGTATTGTAGCTCAAGGGTAGTTGGGATGATCATCTTCCATCGATTGAGTTTACCTAAAGCAATAGCTATCATTCTTGCATCGGTATGACTCCTTTTGAGGCTCTCTATTGTAGACATTGTAGATCACCAATTGGGTAGTTTGAGGTTGGTAAAGTAGCCTTTTTGGGACCGGATCTTGTTATGGAGGCTCTTAAGAAGGTTAGGATGATTAGAGAAAGGTTGAAAACAGCCAAAAGTCGCCAAAAATCCTATGCCGATATGATGAGAAAGATTTTGAATTTCAAGTTGGTGATTCGATTTATTTGAAGGTTTCACCCATGATGGGTGTGGTTCATTTTGGTAAGAAGGGCAAGTTGAACCCAAGATATGTGGGCCCTTATAGGGTATTGAGGATAATTTGCAAGGTGGCTAATGTGTTGGAGTTGACTAGTGAGATGTAATTAGTTCTTCCAGTTTTTCATGTATCCATGTTGAGGAAATATGTTGGGGACCTTAATTCTATTGTGCCTCTTGATGTTCTGGATGTTGTTGAAGACAATTTGACCTATGAGGAAGTTTTGGTTCAGATGTTGGATAAACAAGTGAAGAGGTTGAAGAATAAGGATGTGGCTTTCGTTAAGGTCCTTTGGAGGAATCAACAAGTAGAAAGTGCTACTTGGGAGGTCGAGGCGGACATGCAAAAGCAATATCCTTACCTTTTCCACCTTACTCAAGCCTAAGGTATTGATCTAAGTCCTTTATAGGATCTCAAGTCTTAGGTTTAGCCCTCATGTCATTGCATACATTCATGTTTAAATTGACAAGTTCATGATGAAATTACCCTTACGATGAGATTATAGAAATGATGTTTAAGTGCATTATTGCAACTTTTTGTGGGCTGAAAATTGTCATGTTTACATCTCTCATATACGTCTCTTTGATATTGGGGGATGAATGTTCCCAAAGAAGAGATATTGTAAAAACCCCAAAAAGTGCCTAAAAATGTGCTTGAAAGTGTCCGGAATTC
This sequence comes from Solanum ossicruentum, assembly GCA_025774065.1. Lineage (NCBI taxonomy): Eukaryota > Viridiplantae > Streptophyta > Magnoliopsida > Solanales > Solanaceae > Solanum > Solanum ossicruentum. The sequence continues at coordinate 4,194 of JAOTQR010076829.1, forward strand.
TAATTTCCATGTATCTCATAATCCATGTGCGATATTGAAAATACGACTTCATATTCATGTTCAGGGGGTCAAATTGAGTGGAAAATGGGTCTAACCCCGATTTAAGAGAAAACGATTAGCAATTTTGATTTTCCAAAAAATGCAAATTCCAGTGAGATTTGCGCGCCCCTGGCACGAAGCACCAAGGGCGCGACTCTGTGTATTTTTTTGTCCAGTTTTTACTTCGGTCCAAGAATTTTATGTCCTGGATCTTAAGGTTCCCATTCAAGCTTCAAGTCTCCATCTCCAATCTTCATCAAGTTAATCTCCAAAGCTAAGATATGTGGGTTTCTTTCAGGGGTTCTTTTATCCATGATGCCCAAACTTCTTTTTACTCAAAATTGCATGATTTGAAGATGATTTACTCATGGATCTTACTTATTATGAATTTCATTGCACAATATGTTGGGTTTTATGAAATTGTGACAGTTTTAGCATGTTTTGTGCTATGAATCCAAGATCTAATGTGAGATTTGATGAAGGGTTTTGATTTATCTTTCTAGAGGGTGTTACCAAGTACCTAATGATGATTCTACACTGAATTTTCTTACATGATTTCACTCTTGAATTGCATGATTTTACACTAGCACTACATATCCTTTAAGTGCTTCATAAAATATGCATTTATGATTTCTTAAGGAATTCAAGGTCCAATGCATTCAAGGTCCAATGCATGTCTTCTGACTAGAATGGCTATATGCTGATGAGATGATGATCAATGATTATATGTATATGGTATTCTATATATAGTATTGGAGTGTGACCATGCCCTACTCGAGGGTTTCATACCGGGTATCTATGTCAAGGGGTTCGTATCTTGATAACCATTTCGGGGGGTTTGTACCTCGGTTACCACATGCGGTAGGGTGCGACAATCCACCAACCATGTCGGAGGGTTTGTACGTCGATCACCTAGGATGGTAGGGTGGACAATCCATCAACTAATTGATAGGATTGGTACCTCAATCACCAAGGGTGGTATGGTATGACGATCTACCAATATGATAATGTCTCTCCTTACACATGTATTATGTTCTCTATAAGCATGTTTTACTTATGCATCACTCATACATGCCATATTGCAATAAGCCTATTCATTGCCTATGTTATGCATTTTGTTTATGGTGCTTACTAATTGATGTATTGCATCCTATATACTTAGTACACAAACGTACTAACGCATACTCTATGCACACATGATGTCAACATGTAGGAACCAGAGCTTCGCTTGAGCATCCTCTTCAACATGGCTAGTACAATATCACTCAAGCTTGTTGGTGAGTCCTCCATTTCGGGGACGATGTCATGATCCTATGCTATGTTTTAATACTATCTTTCCTTTTGTGTGTATTGACTATGAGGGTGAGCTTGATTGCTTGTTTTGGTCCCCACTCTTATCTATGTAGTAGAGTTGTTGTTGGACATGTTATGTATCTATGCTATAAGCCTTGACTCTTTTTTCTTAATGTTTATGATTTTGAACTTTACCCTTTAGTCCCAATTCCCTTTGTTTATGCTTATCTCTTATTGTCGTTTTAATTGCTTCCACAACCAAGGATGTGCAATAATATGTTATTTAGCTTGTTTGGGGTTCCTTCAGATTCCTTATTCACCGGTCAGATCTAGGCCCTAGGCTTGGGTCGTGACACAAGTGGTCACAATACCTAAAACAACATCTTTTAAATAAGTAATCCAAACTTTCTCCAATTGACTTTCTTGATCTAAATTTACCTTGATGCATAATTTAAAATATCTATAAGATGTTTTTGTTATTTCGGCTTTCATTGTAGGTCTAATTGGTTGAAGGTAGATCTCGACAACACACTTCATGAAAATGAAATCCTTCCAAGAGGCGTAAAATTGATTGTTGTGACCAAAACATACTTTTCTCAGTCCATGGAGCCCAAAGGTACGATAAGTACTTGGGGCCAATCATGATTAGAGAGAGAGTGGGTTTTTCTTGGATAAGGTAGAAGAGAAGAGGCCAATATACCTTGGACGACTTCAGACTTTAGGTTTGCTATGCTCTGTTGGTGAGATGCTCAAACCAACTACATCATAGTAGTCAAGTTCCATGATAATGCTTTAGAAACTAACTTCGGGAAAGAGATGGCCAATATGATCTGAAGAGTGAGAGTTACCTTCAACCCAGTAAATATCAATGACAATTATGGGCTACTAGACACAAATATATGGGTCGAGTACTGTGTAATCCTTTCAGGGAGTTCATTGTATCCTCTTTTACTTTATAGTTGCACTATGAGGACACAATACTATTGGAGTTTAAGGTGCTTCTATGACTTGATTGGGTTTAATTGTATATCTTGGACTTGAATTTCCCCTCATATACCCTGATTGATTCACACTCTTACTAGTTAGTATGGTATGCCCTTGTTGCACTTGTATATATTATCTTGGATTAACCAGTTTTAGTAGATTCAGTAGCTTCTTGTTTGTCTTTTTGATGGTCTGTATAATCAACAATTCCCAATGATGGATCGAGTGATGACATTCTTAACGGCAAATGGTCTATTGGGTGTGTAAGTGTGTGAGTAGAATATGATCTTTGGTGAAGTTTGAGTACCCATTGACTCTTGTTGGAGCCATACCTTGGGATTGTGACGTGTTTAGTGCAAATATATTTAGTCAAGTGTTGTAGATTGTGAAAAAGGCATGCCCCTCCTAATTTTGAAAGTTAAATTGTTTTAGTATGAATTTGAGGCAACACTTTAATTTTGAGACAACACTTTAACCCTTTTTGTGACTCTTACTTGCTAGATGGATATATTTTGATAAAGAGTCCCTTGTGCTTGACTTGAGAGTGATATTGACCCTTTCTGCCTTGATTTGCATGCCATGTGTGTTGTGAGTTTTTTGTTTTGTTCCTTGTGTGCACTTGTGTCACCTAGAACTTTCCTTGTTGGTCTTGATAAACTTTGGTTGGAAAAATGATCTTAGGTATTCTTTGGTTTGAATTGAGTCTAAGCCTAAATGGCCACAAAAACATTGATTCTATTGCTAATGTCCCTTTTGAGCCTAATCCTCTTTATTGGCAACCTAAACTACAAGCCTTGAACCTTTTTGAAAGATATTCCTCTTTTTGAACACTTGTCCCACCTTGAGCTTTACATGTTTGTGGCAATTGAGGCTTTAAGCCTAAGTTGGGGGTGATGTAGGAAAAAAAAGAAGAGTTTCTACCACTTGGCTTATCAAAAGAAAGAAAAGAAAAGAAGAAGAATGGAGGAAAGAAAAGAAAACAAAAGAGCACCTTCAAAAGAAAATGAAGTAAAAGTGCTTGAATAAAAGAGTCCTCCAAAAAGTTGAAAATAGTTGCAAGTGGGGAACTTAAGTGAAAAAGAAGGGTTAAATGCATATTGGTGTGAAATGTGAAATGAAAAGTGGAAAAAGTTGGAAAAGATCAATATTGTGTGTTGAGCTTAAGGAGGGTTTGTCACTACTATCCAAACATTATCCTACCCTACCCCTAAGCCTACATTACAAGTCTAAAAAGCCCTTTGAGATTTCTATCCGAATGAAATTGGGTCAATGTTTTTTGAAAATATAGGCAAGCCTATGGTGTGGCGTTTGGTGCAGAAGATGTTCTTTTGTTGAGTGTGAGAGTTTGAGTCTTTGTCCATTGTTCATTATACATACTTGTGTGTTTTATAGACTTTCTTTCTTTTTGTGAGGACATGAAAGTTGAAATGGATTGGTAAGATATATGTTTTCAAGGTTGAGTCAAGTGGTCTTGTTATTTTACTAGGAGTTTTAGTCATTTCTTGAGAACGGGTGTTATCACTTGGTCATCCTTGGAAATTGATCTAGAATTGAAAAATATGCTTTTGAAATGTGAGGGTGTTACTTGATAGGCATCCACATACTTGTGTTAATTATTGGTACCAACCATTGTCTTGATCATGATTTTGTTGTTTTAAGTGAGTTGGGATTGTGTGCTGAAATTGCTAGCTTCTTGAGTTTGGTTTGTTTTGCTTGAGGCCAAGAAAATCTTAAGTTGGGGGTATTGATGAATGTATAACTAACATTCATTTCTTACTATTTTCTTATGATTTTATGTTGTTAATTTTATAACTTGAGGCTAATTATGTTTAGAATGGTGCATATTATAGGTACATATGGCTTAGAATGGAGATATGTTGTGAAGAATTGAAGTTTGACCTTAATTGGAGCAAAAAAGTTTTGAAAATGCAAAGAAGTGTACCTGACAACAATTACAGTTTGCGAACGCAGAGCTACACCATGCAGAAAAGCGCGAGCATGCTATGCCCATGCATGAAGGTGGAGCACAAAAAATACAACTCTTCGCGACCGCAGAGTACTGAGCATGATCACAGACTGTTATAGTGTCCAGCATTGGGGCAGTTCAAGAATTTCGCCATTTCAATCGCAAATCACATATACAAAGACTGCCATCCCTTTTTAAGAATGGAAGGCACAATTAAGCGATTCATTCAACATATAATTCTCCTTCATACAACTTTGAAGACAGAAAATGCACCTTACTGTAGGTTTTAGTTTGTGGTGAGGATTTAGAGTAAGTTTTCTACAAATTCTTTAGCAGATTGAAGAGTGTGAGCTTCACTTGTATTTATCTTTCATTTAAACTTTCTTTCCTTGATCTTGAATGCATAATTTGTATATTTAATTGAGCTTGGATGCTAACTTGTTTATGGATCTTGATTATTTCTCTTGCTTTCATGCTTAGTTGATGATTTATTTGCAAAATCAAGTGGGTTCCTCCCAAATTCCTCTAATTCAATTCAATTGATTTATTGGTTCTTCCCTACCTTCATGTGTAACTTATGATTTTAGGCTGCAAACTTGAATCTAGCTTAGATTTTTAATTATTTCTTTAAGCAGAATTGTTGAAGTTGAGGTTCTGTGTGATAGTCATAGATTTATGTGTTGAGGTTCTCAAATAGGACTCAATGGCTAAGTTCTTAGGAGTTTTTCTTTGAGGTGCTCAAGCCAGACATGTCTTTGAGTGGCTAGTGTGAAAGGTCGTAATAGGCTCTTCCGAAACACCATATTGTTGTAATTGAGGTGTGCTTACAAGCAGCCTAGCCCACATATAGAGTTAATTAGATGCTAAGTGTGATAGATCGATTGAGCTTTGATTAATTCTTGTATCCCTATTCTTGCTCCCTTGTTTGATCAATCCATGCCCCATTTTCTCATTAGGAGTAGTTGTTAGCTTAGTTTTCCCTCCATTTAGTTAAAATTTTCTTGGTACACACACTTGTCTAATCGAAACTAGCAGCTCGTAGTCCTTAGCCGATTCATTAGCCGACACATTATTCCTTGTGGATTTGACCTCGACCTCTAAAGTTGGATTATTATGCTAATGACGATTGCCCCTGCTTCCTTTAAGTAGCCGAGTTGAGCGACAACAGATACCTACAACAATTTTTGATGCAAAGAAAAGTCTTGCTAAGATTATAAATAGCTTCCAATAATACCTTTTGAGCGACGTTTAAGAGATATGAGTGTGAGATTTGGGGATAATTGCTCCACAAAGATGTTTAGGGATTTAGAGAGACATTTTAATGTTGTGTTCATTATAAACATACATAGGTACTAATTAGCTTTCATAAATTATTAAACAACCTATAACTTCATGAATTCCAATTAATAGAAAAAGGTAGAATTTTTGGTCACATCAAGAGAGTGTCAACTTCTTCAAAAAGTACACTTCTAATTAAGCTCAATTTAAGGGAAGGGACCAAAATCAGTTGAAGAAATAACTTTTTTAAAAATAACACTTGTTTTCTGAGTTATATCCAGAAAGGAAAACTAAATGGTCTAGTTAAATTAAGAGGAGCAAAGTAGTAATCAAATCAATAACAACTCTGCAGTAATGTTAATAAAGATGACAGTGAATCAAAATAACACCTACATCAATGCAGAGTGCAAAGTACGTAAACCTCCGTGAACATGGAGAAGAAAGTGGGGCTGCACCAGCTCAAAAAAATCAGCTATTGCAATTACTCAGAATAGACTCCCCTGGGTCTATTCGAAACCCAAATTACACAAATCATACATGTATTCGTAATAGAAACGACAATCCAAACTCAACGAAATTATCAGAATTTGATTCTAAGGTCTCCTTGACACTGTTACTGATAAAAATCAATAAAATTAGTTTAAAACTCAATATAGCAGAACTGTCATAAAAAACTTCAAAAATTACAACGAGATCATTTCTAGCATTAGTTTCACTATCCGGAGCTACTAGAACAATCAGAATTTTGTTTCTAGCTTCCAAACTCTGAATGTTGACTAAAGTCAAACTTTGGATCTTGAAATCGCAGAAAATACAACTTTGTGTCCAAAATCTATTTTTTAACTCCAAATTCATGTAAGGACCCAAACTTGGTACGACTTCAATAGAGCTTGGAAATTTAGTTCTGGAATGTTTTGGACCTAAATCACGAGAGCTTTCACGGTCCATGTAGTTCTATACAGACCGCGTGGAGCCTCATTGAAGAGCCCTTGGCCCTGTGTGGGGTGTGAGGGCCTTAATGTGGAGTTTGGGATAAAGGAACACCATAGATGGACTCCACACAATTCGTGTGATGCCATACAGAGAGTGTGATGGATCGTATGGTAGCCTTTAGCTTGATACTCCATGCTTTTGATCCTAAGGCATGTGATACAGCCCCTCTCTTGGATTATATAGTGCTTAACATCCCGTGAGGCCCTCCTTTATAGTTGTCGTAGTGAACATTTTCTATGTATTAGATCATCATCCTAGAACTTCGTCATGGAGAATTTTTCTAAGTGAAGTGGTGCTAATGAGTACACGGACCGTGTGGCTTGGTATGGTCTGTGTAACCCTTCCGTATAGTGCCAATGTTGAATTTTTTGAAGTATGGGATTACTATTTTTGACCTTCATTTAGTGGAATTTTTTCTAAGTATTGGACCACAAGCAAGTATACGGTCTGTATAGTGCCTCATAGACCATATACCCCCTCCCTTAGATCTTTACTTTTATTTTTCTACTCATTTCATTTATGGCATTTTCATAATTATGGTTATCCTAAGGGTCTTTTGGGACTTTCTATGCCACCTCAACAAATTCAAAATGAACTATACTTTATTCCTCTCATTCAAATTCATTTCTTACACTTAGAATTACATTGAACTCTCGTAAAAACTCTGTCAAGAATTCTTTGAAGACAATGTTTGGGAATCAAGGAAAACTCTTTTCTTCATCAAATTTCTTCTTGAATCTCCTCCATTAACTAAGGTATGTGGGATTGATTCTTGGTCCCTTTCAACGAAGAAGACCCAAAATCATTTTACACTTCATTTATGGAATTTGAGCTTACTTTAATTATGGGCTTTGAAGATTATTAGTTATTAAATTCAATTAAAGTATGGGCTACGATTTATTGATGATTTTAATTTGATTTAAGCCCTCATATTTTGAATTACATGATCATTAAGAATATTGGAATATGCATTGTCCCTTTAAAGTTTGATCTAAGCATGGGTAATCAATATTATGATTTGAATGTGGATTTTACCTATGGATTTATTTGAATTTTCTTATTGTATTATTGACTAAATCTATAATCCGCTGCTATTCATACACCATTGATACCATATGCATTCATAAGCATTGGATTTTATGACAATTATGAAGTGGATTAAGCCCAATTATGTTTATGTATATGATTTTGATAAGATTGTGGTTATGACAAGAATGTGGTTATGACAAGAATGTGATCACACAAATGTCCATGATATGACTCTTTGAGAATTTTTGGTGTTTACAATATTCCGTATGTCAATGAGTTATTCCAATGCATTAGCATGATTACGAACTATGATTTGGTTTTTGAGCCCAAGAGCAAATTGAAATGATTTGAAATGACTTATGCCTATTTTGAAAACATGTATATGTATAAGTATTCTTGTGGGATATTTGACCTAGCACTGAATGGATTGGGGGCGTAAGGGCTATCCCCAAGGGTCCTCTCCCTTTCGTTGAACTATGTGCCAGCATAGATATGTTGTAGCCATTACCAAAAAGACGGGATCATAAGGAATGGTTACACATTTTTGATATAGTATGATATGATATGTTTTGATATGGAAATGTTTTAGAAAATATGTGATCGTAAGGAATGTGTCCATTGCACCAAAAAGACGGAGTCGTAAAGTGTGATGTAGATTACACTTGGCAAGTAATCTTCTCTTACTGTTGGGAGGTCTACATTAGCTGAATTCATGTAATAGCTTGCATGAGTTTGATATGATGATCATGATCACATCCCCACTGTATATGAGCATAATGACATTTCATGTATCATTTGATTTCATGGAATATTGTTATACTCTATCCCTTTCTCTCTCTCTCTCTCTCTCTCTCTATATATATATATATATATATATATATATATATATATATATATATATTATATATTATGTGTTGTTGTCTCCTAAT
>JAOTQR010076830.1:0-12704 GCA_025774065.1 Solanum ossicruentum
AATGTCATCACTTAATAAGACAAAATAACTATTAAAATGAATTTATCTTAATGCAAATGGATGTGCAAATTTTTTAATAGAAGTACCAACTTTAGTTATCATGGTATAAATACTATATTATTTTAATAGTTGAACAATAAATTTTCAAAAATATCAAGCCAGATTTGAATTATTGATCTAAAAAAGTAACATTATTAAAATATTAAATTCAGAATGTATTATTTATATCATATTAAATTAGATTGATGGATGATTAACTTCTTGAACATTTAAAAAAATAAGTAAATTTGGAGCAAAGACACCCTTTAATGTTCTCCCTAATAATAATATGAAAAGTTTTTGGAATAATGGAAGATGGAAATGATTGAAATATATATGATACTCCATATTTATTTTTATTAATGTGTATTTACATTTTTGTCCATAAATGTCATAACTTTATATGGATATTTAGTTATCCCACTTTTAACTTTTTTCTTCTTTGTTTTAGTATTTAATAAATATGATACTCCATATTTATTTTCATTAATACGTATTTACATTTTTGTCCACAAATGACATGTCTTTATAAGGATATTTTACTAACACTATTAACTTTTTTCCTTTCCACTTTTATTATAGTATGATATGATATGATGATTCTTGTAAATCTTGACTTAAAGATTTACTTTTGCTACTCTTGTTACATTCATTTTGTCTTTTTTGATAAATATTTGGTTTAAAGGGTTAGTATAAATTTCATCATGACCTTAAAATAAATTTAATTTTTTTAAAATTATATGGGATGAAATTTTTTATTTTGTGTGACGGATTGTGTTCCGTGTTAATACTCTCTGACGTGTCATAATGTGATATTAAAAATTTAACTAGATCACTAATTTAATATTTTAAGCTTCATACTTTAGTTACTCTTCTAGGGGTATTTCGGTAATTTTTTGGGTGTTAAAGGAAGATAGAAAAATTATTATATGCATTAACTAATATGTGAAATTTCTATAATTAATTAAACATTTTAAAAAAAATTAACTTTTTGTAGGGTATAATGGTAATCTAACTTTTAACTTAGATTCTTCGCACTTTTAGTAATATATGAGATGATATGATATGATAATGATATGATGATATGACTAGTCTCTAGGCACATGCGTTGCATGTGTAAACCTATTTGATATTGTAAAGTTTTCTATTAATTTGATAATTGTAACATTGTGTATATACACGTTTCTATGACATTTAAGAATTATGAAGAACCTTATTACAACTTCATGAATACATGCGTATATGTATGTTTATATGTAATAATATACGGTCATAAGTTGGTTGAGCTCTACATCAAAAAATCATTTTTTAAAGAGAAAAAATATTGAACAACTACACATTAACATAACAAGAACAAAAAGATGACAATTGAAGTGATACTTGAAAGTGTTGTGTGTTGTGGCAACAAAGAACATGAAAAGCTGAAGAAATGATGGAAGCTAAAACGAGGACAAAGTAGATATAAGATATCATGAGATGGTTGAGAACATTAATATAGTCTATAGTTTAATAGATAGATGTAGCTTATCCTCCTTTCAAGCATAAGGGGTCTAAGAAATATAACTAATAACATACATGAAATATTATCAATTTAATATTTTAAATGATCACTTAAATTTGATAATTATCGAAAGACTTGAAATGTCATCACTTAATAAGACAGAATAGCTATTAAAATGAATTTATCTTAATGTAAATTGATTTGCAATTTAGAAAACAACCTCTCTACTTCTATGAGATAGCGGTAAGGTCTACGTACAATCTACCCTCCCTATACCCCACTTGTGTGATTTCACTGAGTATGTTGTTATTGTTGTTGTTGCAAATTGATGTGTAAATTTTTTAAAAGAGGTACCTACTTTAGTTATCATGGTATAAAATACTATATTATTTTAATTGTTAAACACTAGATTTCAGAAATATCATGTCAGATTTGAATTATTGAACTAAAAAAGTAACATTATTAAAATATCAAATTCAGAATGTATTATTTATATCATAATAAATTAGATTGATAGATGATTATCTGCTTGAACATTTAAAAAAATAAGTAAATTTGGAGCAAAGACACCCTTTAATGTTCTCCCTAATAATAATGTGAAAAGTTTTTGGAATAAATGAAAGAAGGAAATGATTGAAATATATGTGATACTCCATATTTATTTTTATTACTGTGTATTTACATTTTTGTCCATAAATGTCATAACTTTATGAGGATATTTAGTTATCCCACTTTTAATTTTTTCTTCTTAGTTTTAGTATTTAATAAATGTGATACTCCATATTTATTTTCATTAATGCGTATTTACATTTTTGTCCATAAATGACATGTCTTTATAAGAATATTTTACTAACACTATTAACTATTTTTCCTTTCCACTTTTAGTATATATGATATGATGATTCTTGTAAATCTTGACTTAAAGATTTACTTTTGCTATTCTTGTTACATTCATTTTGTCTTTTTTGATAAATATTTGGTTTGAAGGGTTAGTATAAATTTCATCATGACCTTAAAATAAATTTAATTCTTTTAAAATTATATGGGATGAAATTTTTTATTTTGTGTGACGGATTGTGTTCCGTGTCAATACTCTCTGACGTGTCATAATGTGATATAAAAATTTAACTAGATCACTAATTTAATATTTTAAGCTTCATACTTTAGTTACTTTTATATGGCGATAAATAATTTTATAATTTTATTGTTACATTGGGTGAAATTCAGTTATAACGTGTGACATTAAGACATAAATCAAACTTAATAGAAAAATCCTCCAATATTTGTTTATAACGCATGACATGAAAACAATCAGATATATATTGCAATTTTTCTAGAGCACATATTTTTTTATGATAGATAAACTTTTCTACCATAATCTATATATAATTTTAAATAATAAGTTTAATATGGTATTCAGATATTTTCTAAATATGTATAAATTTTAAACAATATTTTAATATAATAATCTGTCATGCCCTGAGGGGGTACCCTAGATGTGGCCGGCGCCCAGAGAATATTGCTAGTCCCCAAGTTAACTACTTGGCCTCATCATATCCATTCAATGATTCTATACAACGCAAGACATTAGAATACGGAGGACATAATATTGGGTAGCTCAGTTAACTCATACATCAGTGAAAGAAGGCCATAGACCATCAAAATCAATCTCAACATCTATGGCATAATAGCAAACTTAAGAAAAACTCAATTCAATGAGGGAAGGACCTCAACATCAAACATCATCTTCTATTCTATGAAGCCTCTACCTCTATAGTCAAGAATAGTACCATGACAGGCCATGACTATCACAACTCGAAATGAAATTAACTCAAATCATAGGAACATATGAAATGGTATCCTCCAAATACAAAGGAGGACTCACCAATCAATTGTAGGGAGAATGGACCTTCAACGAAGCGCCTGTTGAGCATCCCGAATACCTTTATTTGCATCATGAAAAGATGCAGGCCCAAATGGACGTCAGTACATGGAATGTATGGGTATGTAAAATAGTTAAATGAAAGAATACAACAAAATAATATGGAATAACATCAGCTCATAGGATACTCACTCAGGATATCAAATGTCCATCTAAAACTAGTATAAAGAATAGGCAATGGCCTATCAACATCAACCAAGACTAATTATGTCAACTCAACATTAGAGTATTATCAGCGTAAAACCTATCTGGGAGTTTCTCTTTAGCGATAAACATCACGTATGAGCCGCTGATGATACAAAGAAGTGATTTCATTGCCACATTCATACAGTATCTTGACGGGGTAAAGGAGATGGTATCAGTGGATCCACAAATAAAAAATATCAAGTTCTCTTTTGGGACTAAGGAAACATCATATTTCACAGTTCAATCCTCTCCTATACTGGCCACGTAGTTAATGAGTGTGAATGAGGCTTATTCTTACTCATTTCGGTGCTCAATACTCCTCCCAGGACTCAACATGCTCATAATACATCAAACATCAAGTTTACTTCTTCATCTAGTCTCATTGGACATTTTTAACTTTATTCATTACATCAACCATCAACTCTTGGAGTTGGAACATTCCTTTAGAATTAAGTTTCAAGATCTTTAAGACTCTAAGGACTATCAATCTCATCAACATCATTATCAACATTCTCAAATCAGGACTACAACCATAAACAACAAGCACATTTATACCATCAAGGCTCTAGACTCATCTTCCTAAGCTCATTCTTGTCATATTTAACAAAATAACATATAGAATTTTATGAATAATTCATAATAAATCATTTATGCAGTAAGTCAAGTTTGTGGTGATCATCAACATAGGAAACATATAATATAGACATAAATTTCAAGAATAAGATCCATAAAACTCAATACATTTATCTACCAATCTACTTTAATTATGGGGCACATGGAAGAAAAATTTCATATTTTAAGTTAGCCTTACATACTTGGGATGAAGAATAACACAAGCCTTTACAAGAATTTAATTCCAACTTCAAAATCTCTAACTTTCTTCTCTTCTTCTCCCAAAACTCTCTCCTTTGTAGGTCTAAAAATGGGTTTAGAAACCCTTATTCTCATTTAATAATAACACCCCCTTCAACTAATAAAAAACAACTCTTAAAATATTTTGTTATCAATGTTTTTTTTCTTTGTTTTTTCCATTATCTTTTTTAAGTCTCTATGTTTGCATGTTTTTTGCTCTATGTGATTGAGCAGAATGCCTGTATTTATAGGCATGTAAGCCTTTACAAATGCTCGTAATGGAGTATTATAAATATGATTCCAGTGTAGGCATCAAGATCCTATAATGGGCACTCAAGACTTAGTGGATAATTTAGGTGTAGTGGATCATTTAGGTGTAGCGGATCAATTATGCGCATAATTCTTGGACGTTATATCATCTCCCCCTTAGGATCATTAATCCTCGAATGATGAAAGAAGGTGAATATCAAAGGTATGTATAGACTCAAGACTCATCTCAATACCCACTCAACAACTCAAACTCTCGACTCCTCATCAACCTCAATACACTATACTCAGACTTAAGAACAAACACACTAACTCAAGAATGGAAACATTAGTTAAGTCAAGGCTAGAAACATTACCCCCGACATTCGCGTCATCTAGGATGAATAGATGTGAGTATTTGTTTCTCATATCATCCTTAGCTTCCCACGTGGCTTCATTAACAATTAATTCCTCCATAGAATTTTGACGGAGGCTATCTCTTTGTTTCTCAGCTTGCGTGATCATCGAGATTTGGACTATAATTTCCACACAGGACAAACTATGTTGTACTTTAATACTTTCAACAGGAACTACAAAGGCAGGATCTCCCTCAACATAGAGACATGGAACACTGGATGAATTGCATCTAATTGAGAAGTAAACTCTAGCTCATAAGCAACCTTCACAATTCTCCTCACAATTTGATAGGGATCAATGTAGTAAGGACTTAGTTTCCCCTTCTTCCCAAACCTCATGACACTCTCCATAGGCGACACTTTCAAGTACACCCAATCATTTACCTCGAACTCCAAGTCTCTCCTCCTCACATTGGTGTAAGACTTCTGGCAACTTTGGACGGTCTTGATCCTCTCTCTAATAACCTTTACCTTCTCCATGGATCGGTAAACTAGATCATGTCCGATCAATTGGGCTTCTCCAACCTCAAACCACCCAATTGATGATCTATATCTTCTCCCGTACAAAGCTTCATAAGGACCCATTTGGATGCTTGTATGGTAACTATTTTTATATGCAAATTCAATCAACAATAAGTGGTCGTCCTAATTTCCTTTGAAGTCGAAGACACAGGCTCGCAACATATCTTCTAATGTCTGAATGGGTACACACTGTCTAGCCTTCTATCTGTGGTTGAAAGGTTGTACTCAGATTCACCTAAGCACCCAATCCCTTCTAAAAAGATCTCCAAAATTAGGAGGTCAATTCAGCTCCTCTCTCTGAGTGGATAGACAAAGGAACTCAATGTGGCATACTTCTCTGCAGTGTTAGTTGTGTTTACATCTAAGAAATGAGCTAATTTAGTCATTCTACCCATAATCACTCATATTGAATCATATTGCTTTTGAGACCTCGATAGACCAGTAATGAAGTCCATGCTGATCATCTCCCACTTCTATTAAGAAATTTCAAAGTTTTGAGTTAATCCAGTTGGTTTTTGATGCTTAATCTTGACCTATTGACAATTGGGACACTTGGAAACAAACTCAGCGATATCTTTCTTCATTCCACTCCACCAATAGATCTCCCAAGACATGGTACATTTTAGTGGAGTCAGGATAAATGGAATATCTAGAACTATGGGCTTCAACCATAATTTTATCTCGTACTTCATCAACATTTGGAATGCACAATCTACCCTGGTACTCAATACTCCATCTCCCCCTTTGGAGAAGACCATTACCTTTTGGTTATGGACAACTTCCTTCAGTTGATGTAGGACAAAATCTTGGTCTTGCTTTTCTTTTACCTCTGCCACTAAAGATAATGCAGACCTACTCTGAAAATTGACTCCTCCCTCTTCATTATCCTCGAGTTGAACTCCCAATCGGGCCAATCTTTGCACTTATGTCACTAACTCTTTCTTTCCTTCCTCAACATGGGTCATGCTACCCATTGATAATCTGCTAAGAGCATTATTAATAATGTTTGCTTTAGTTGGGTGGTAGAGAATGCTCATGTCATAATCCTTGAGAAACTCCAATAATCTCCTCTGCCGCAGTTTGAGCTCCTTCTAACTAAATACATATTGTAGGATCTTGTAGTCAGTGAACACATCCATATGCACTCCATACACATAGTGGCACCATATCTAAGTGCAAACACCACCACTGCCAACTTGAGGTCGTGGATCGGATAGTTCTTCTCATGAATCTTTAATTTTCTGGAAGCATAGGCTATTATGCTCCCTTGTTGTATAGACACACAACCTAGTCCAACTCTAGACGCATCACAATATATCACAAAATCTTTCGTCCCATCAGGCAATGTTAAAACAGAAGCAGTAGTCAATCTAATCTTCAACTCTTGGAAACTCCTCTCACATTCTTCAGACTAGTGAATTTGACCTTTTAATGTGTCAATTTGGTCAATGGTCCAGATAAGGAAGAAAACCCAATCAACAAATTTACGGTAATAGCCTGCCAACCCCAACAAAATTTTTATATAAGTTGAAGTGGTCTGTCAGGGCCAGTTCTTTACTGCTTCGATCCTTTGGGAATATACTTGAATACCATCACCAAAAAACACATGGCCTAGGAAAGCCACTGATTTGAGCCAAAATTCATACTTTGAGAATTTAGCATGCAACTTATGGTCGTTGAGAGTCTGCAAAACAATTCTAAGATGATTGGCATGCTCCTCTTCATCCTTAGAGTATACCAGGATACCATCGATAAATAATACCAGAAATGTATCAAGATACTATCTGAATACTTTGTTCATCTAGTCCATGAAGGCTGCAGGTACATTAGTTAACACAAAGGACATGACCAAGAACTCAAAATGGCTATATGTAGTCCTAAAGTCTATCTTTGGAACATCACATTCCCTCACCTTCAATTGATCATAACCAGATCAGAGGCCTATCTTTGAGAAGTAAGAGGCACCTTGAAGTTGGTCGAACAAATCATCTATCCTAGAGAGAGGATACTTATTCTTTATGTGACCTTGTTCAGTTATCCATAATCAAAGGACATTCAAAGAGACCCATCTTTCTTTCGAACAAATAGGACAAGAGCACCCCAAGGAGAAACACTTGGCCTTGTGAAGCCCTTTTGTAACAAATCCCTCAATCGATCTTTCAACTATTTAATTTCAGCAGGGACCATCATATAAGGTCGAATTAAGATAGGGTAGGTATTAGGAAGAACATCAATCATAAAGTCAATCTCCGGATCAGGAGGGACTCCAAGAAGATCCTCAGGAAACTCATTTACAATTGGGACTGACTCTAGAGTTGGAGGCTTAACATCATCAGACTTAACTCACACCAGATGATAGATGTAACGTCTAGAGATTAGCTTACTAGCTCTAAGGTAAGAAATAAACTTTCCTTTAGGTGTAACAGAACTCCCCTTCCACTTGAGGACCGGTTTATTTGGAAATTGTAACTTAACAATTCAGGTCCTACAATCAATGGAGGCATAACAGGCATGAAGCCAATCCATACCAAGGACTTATCGAAGTCGACTATATCTAATTCTATTAAGTTAGCCAAGGTATCTCTATGATACACAAATACTATAAAATCTCTATAGACCCTCTCAACTAGGATGGACTCACCAGTAGGAGTGGAAATGGTAAATGGTTCAAGCAAACACTCCAGAGGAATCTTAAATCTTTCAGCCACATAGGGAGTCACAGAAGATAGAGTGGTACCCAGATCAAGCAATGCATAACAATAAAAAGAGAAGAATGCCCATAACAACAAATAGTACAACTTCCTGATCTCGTCGACTACCCATCACATAGATACGATTTTTCTCGCCACTTGTACCTGCAGGGGCACCCTTCTGATAACTGTTGACTGGGGGTGTGGCGAAGCTTAGTGACTATTTATTTACATCACCCCATGTTCTTATAGGGAACTTATTCTTGAAGTGACCAGTCTATCCACATATATAACAAGCATTTGTGCCCTTACTGCACTCATCTAGGTGAAGTTTGCCAAATTTGCCATAGGGTGGCTTCCCCCTAGAACTTTGGGTCACACTAGCTTGAGATTGAGAACCCTAGGGCCTGAAATTCTGGTGACGATGAGATTTCTGATCATACTACTTTGTTGGACGGGCATACTCTTTATAGTAGGTGCATAACTAGAAGACCTCTTCTTAAAATAAGACTTATCTCCCTTATTCTACTTTTGTTAGATAGGCTTGTGCCCTTCTGATTTGGCCTTCTTACTCATATGCTCTTTCCTATCTTTTTTTTTATCCTTCTCGATTTGCTGGGCATAAGCCATAATTCTAGAGATATCCATACTCGGGATCAGCAATGCTTCCTTGCACTCCCTCTTTACATGCCTGTCCAATCCAGACACAAAATTTCTCATCCTTATCTTCACTCTCATATCCTGGACCATCTCTGGGGCATACCAGGATAGCTGGATGAACTTGAGGCTATACTCTTTGACAGTCAACCCCTCTTGCTTTAGGTTCAAGAACTCATCAATCTTTGCCTCTCTCAACCCTTGGGGAAAGAAGTTATCGAGGAAAGCACCTTCAAACTCATCCCACTCAGAAGGCTCAACATCCTCACCTTGACTATCTTCCTAGTGGTTATACCAGACATTCGCAAAATCCTTAAGCTGATAGGAGGTAAGTTTAACTCCTTCAATCTCAATCGCATGCATAGCCCTTAGGACCTTCCACATTTCATCAATGAAGTTCTGCGGGTCCTCCTAACCTCCCACCCTATGTAGATTGGCAGGTTCATTCTCAAGAAATCTCTGAGCCTGGTTGTAGTTGTAGGCTTTTGGGAGCTAGAACTAAGACCTTGTGAAATTTGGCTCCATTTTGGGCTGCTACCAACTAGGTGAGCATAGTAATGACTCCCCGGAAGTTAGTCTCACAAGTAAGAGCAGGTGGAGCAGTAGGCACCTATGGAACTCTTAGGGTCCTAGCGGGTTGAGCTCATCCTTGTGTCCTTGTCTGAGTAGGGACCTCGGGTGGGGGATTCTCAGTGGTTGGAACTCGGACATCTCGTTGGGTATCGTAGGTTTAGGAAGTATGATGTGCAAACGTGTATAGCACGAATCAGAAGAGACTCTTATAGAGTTAATCTCTATCGTACAAACTAAGAATACAAAAGAACTATAACCATTCCTAATATCCTATAGCCTCTTGCTTATGAAGTGTGGTGGACAACATACTCACAAACAAGACTCTACTAGACACAACTTTATAGATACCATAGGATACTTAAACTCTATGCTCTGATACCAAGCTTTTCACACCCCAAGGGGATAACCTAGACGTGGCTGACACCTAGAGACTATTGCTAGTCTACAAGCGAACCACTTGGCCTCATCATATACATTCAATTATTGTATACAACGGAAGATATTAGAATAAGGAGGACATAACAATAGGTAGCTTAGTTAACTCACACATCTGGGAGAGAAGTCCAAAGACCATCAAAACAAATCTCAATATCTATGGCGTAATAGTAAAACTTAAGAAAAACTCAATTCAAAGAGGGAAGGACCTCAACATAAAAAATCATCTTCTAGTCTATGAAGCCTCTACCTCTATAGTCTAGAATAGTACCATGACAGTCCATGACTACCACAACTCAATATGAAATTAACTCAAAGCATAGGAACATATGAAATGGTATCCTACGACTGCAGAGGAGGACTCACCAATCAACTATAGGGAGAATGGACCTTCAACAAAGCACCTATTGAGGATCCCAAATGCCTATAACTACATAATGAAAAGATGCAAGCCCAAATGGAAGTTAGTGCGTGGAACGGGTATGTAAAATTGCCAAATAAAATAATACAGGCAGAATAATATGGAATAACATCAACTCATAGAATACTCACTCAGGATGTAAAATGGGCATCAAAAGCAAATATGAAGAATAGGCAATGATCCATCAACATCAACTAAGACTCATACCATCAACTCAACATCAGAGTACTATCAATATGGAGTCTATCTTGGAGTTTCTCTTAACACCTATGAGCCATTGATGATACAATGAAGCGATATCATTGCCACATCCATCCAGTACCTTGCTGGGGTAAAGGACATAACATTAGTGGATCCACAAATAAAGAACATCAACTCCTCTTTCGGGACTAAGGAAACATCTGATTTTACAAGTCAATCCTCTCCTGTACTAGCCACGTAGTTAATGAGTACGAGCGGGACTTACTCTTACTCATTTCAATGCTAAATACTCCTCCCAGGACTCAACATGCTCATAAGAAAACAAACATTATGTTTACTTCTTCATCTAGTCTCATTGGATTTTTTCAACTCAACTCATTACATCAACCATCAACTTTTGGACTCGGAACATTCTTTTAGAATTAAGTTTCAAGATCTTTAAGTCTCTAAGGATCATTAATCTAATTAGCATCACCATCAACATTCTAAAATTAGGACCATAACCACAAACAACAAGCACATTTATATCATCAAAGTTATAGAATCATCCCCCTAATCTCATTTTTGTAATCTTTAACAAAATAACGAATAGAGTTTTATGAAATAATTCATAATAAATCATTTATGCAGTAAGTCAAGTTTGTGGTGATCATAATCATAGGAAATACATAATATAGATATAACTTTCAAGAAATACTCAAGAATTACTACATAAAACTCAATACATTCATCTACCGATCTACTTTAATTATGGGGCACATGGAAGGAAAATTCCATGTTTTAAGTTAGCCTTACATACTTGGATAAAGAATAGCACCAACCTTTATAAGAATTTAATCCCAACTTCAAGATCTCTAACTCTTCTTCTCTAGTTCTCCTAGAACTCTCTCCTTTTAAGGTCTAAAAATGGGTTTAGAAACACTTATTCTGATTTAATAATAACACATCCCTTCAAATAATTAAAAAAACTCTCAAAATATTTTGTAATCAATATTTTTTCTTTGTTTTCTCACTATTTTTTCAATCCCTATTTTTTTCACATTTTCTATTCTATATGACTGACTAGAATGCCTGTATTTATAGGCATGTAAGCCTCTGCAAATTCTCCTAATGGAGTATTATTAAAAGAATTCTAGAGGGACATTAAGCTCTTATAATGGGCATCAAGTCTTAGTGGGATCATTTAGGTGTAGTGGATCGTTTAGGTGTAGTGGATTAATTATGCGCACAATTCTCGGGCATTACATAATCATATTTTCATATCACAGTAATTAAAAAAAAGAAGTTACATGATATAATTTTGAAATATAGAGAGCTGCAAATAGAGTTTTGTCATACTCGATAAAGTCCTACTATTTGATTATCAATTAGTTTTCCTATTTAGTTTAAAATACCTAAAAAGAATCATTAAAAATCATCACTTATTTGGAAAAGAAGTTACTTGGTATAATTTTGAAATACAGAAAGGTGTGGACGGGAGTTTTGCCACATCAAATCAAGTTACTAATTGACTATTAGTTATTTTTCCTATTTTGGTATAAAATATCTACTGAAAGTTCAATTAGAAAGAATGAGTTATATGAGTAAAGAACTCACTTAGCATAATTTTAAAATTCCTAGAAGTGGAAATTGATGTTTTTTCATATTCAATCAAGTCTTACCAAGTGTTTGTTGGTTGTTTTTCCTATCTTATTGTATATCCCATATAGATATTTAAATTTAAATATTTCATCCAAATATGAAATCTTCATAAATTAAAATAATAAGTGAGTCTAAAGAAGTTATAGACCATATGATCAGTATTACGTTATATAAGCAAGACCACAACAAGCAATTTTATATTTCTCTTTGCATAAAAATTTAAGAATTTTGACCATCCTTTTCTCCTTCAGAAATTAGAAGCGTGAGTTCTTTCTCTTTTACATGGTGTTCTTCTTATATTCATAGATATAGTCTAGTGATTTTATATGTTTGTGTATGCATTAGTTAAAGAGTTAACATAATGATAGAAAAATGTGCACAT
>JAOTQR010076831.1:0-12702 GCA_025774065.1 Solanum ossicruentum
TTGAAACTCCAAAGGAAGGGGTTATTGTACATAATGCAGCAGCGTCTTCATTAGTAATGGAGGTGAAAGAAAAATAGGTTGAAGATCCTGTTCTACGATAGCTTAAGGAAAAGGTGAGTCAGGGTACAATAAAGGGCTTTGACCTTACATAAAATGGAGTACTTTACTGCCAAAATGGATTATGTGTGCTGATATTAATAGATTAAGAAAGAGGATAATGGAAGAAGCCCATCATTCTCGATATTCCATCCATCCAAGATCAACTAAGATGTACCATGACCTGAAGGGAATGTTCTGGTGGGGAGGCACGAAAAAGGACCTTGCAGAATTTGTGGCTTAATGTCCAAATTGCCAACAGTGAAAGTAGAACACCAAAATCAAGGAGGTTATATGTAGTGTATAGAACTTCCAATATGGAAGTGGGATATGATCAACATGGATTTTGTTACCAGGTTGCCTCGCTCATTTCAGAAGTTTGACTCCATATGGATAAGTAGCTGATAGACTCACAAAATCAGCACATTTTTTGCCAGTCAGGAGTGATTATACAGCTGAAGAGTATGCCAAACTATACCTCAAAGAGATAGTCAGGATACATGGAGTCCCAATCTCCATTATTTCTGATCATGGGGCTCAATTCACTGCAAAGTTTTGGAAGTCCTTCTAAAGAAGTTTAGGGACACAAGTGCATTTGAGTACAGCATTCCACCCTCAAACATACGGTCAAGCAGAACGCACCATTCAAACACTTGAAGATATGTTGTGAGCTTATGCATTGGACTTTAAAGGTAGTTGGGTGGACCATTTTTCAATCATTGAATGTGCATATAATAATAGCTACCACGTGAGTATCAAGATGGCACCTTATGAAGCTTTGTATGGAAGGAAATGTAGGTCGCCGATTGGATGGTTTGAAGTGGATGAAACCACCTTACTTGAGCTAGATCTAGTATAGCAAGCCATGCAAAAAGTTAAGGCAATATAGCAACGACTAGAAATAGCCCAAAGTGGTCACAAATCATATGCGGACACTAGAAGGAGAGGACTGAAATTCTCAATAGGGGATTGGGTATTTTTGAAGGTGTTTCCAATAAAAGGGGTTATGAGATTTGGTAAAAAAGGAAAATTTAGCCCATATTACATAGAGTCATATCGGATTATTAAGAGGTTCGGGCATGATGCATACGAACTAGAGCTACCACAAGAGCTTTCAATGGTTCATCCAGTTTTTCATGTCTCAATTCTTCAAAAATACATAGGTGACTCATCTCGTATCACTCCTATTGAGGATGTACAGGTTATAAAAATCTCACCTATCAAGAGGTACCTGCTGCTATTCTAGATCGTCAAGTTAAGAAGCTAAGGAATAAAGAAATGACTTCAGTGAAAGTACTTTGGAGAAACCAAAAAGCAGAAGAAATAACATGGGAGACCAAGGATGCGATGAAATCAAAATATCCTTACTTATATGAAGCTAAAGAGGAAGTCTAACATGCAGAATTAGGACACTAATAGGTATGTGTGATTGAATGATTAGTGTGTTGTCAAATGTTTGTGTAAATAAAGGTTTAAACTTGGTTAAACTCTCTAATTATGCTAACATTCGAGGATGAATATTCCTAAGTGGGGAGGATGTAACACCCCATATCTTACAATGCTAGTACTATGCAAATGAATCATGATATGGCTTTTCAAATTAGCACCTATTTTTAAAAGTGCTTGAATCTCTAATTAAAGGGCGATATGTATGTCTAACGCTGAAGAGAGTCCAGGGTAAATACGTTTTAAGTCAAATTGAGGAGATCAAGACCTTAAATGAAGTAAGAGAAGTGAGGTGCTTGTGGGACTTAGGAAGCTAGCAGGTGAGTCACCTACTTGCTTAGCTTAAATTTGCTACCTAAATGGAGACGAGGACCAACATAGAATTTGTCCAAGTCTGATTATGAATAAAGTCTGTGTTAAGCGTGTAACTTTAGCCCATGTTTTAGCATCACAAAAGGACTTTATTTTTATCCCAAGATGAATAATAAAGGGGACCAAGTACACCACAACCTACTTGGCTAATTGGGCCCAAATTAAGTGAAGAGGAATTTGAAAAATGGGCAACCAAGGCCTATCAACTTGGAGACCCATTTAGGCCAAGTGTGAGGGCCAAGCTGCTGCCTCACCAGCTTATTAATATGTGATATTATGTGTTCAGGTCAAAAGAAAATCGGCCAAGAGACTCTTTAAAAATGACTCAAAGCAGCACCTTAAATCATTTTACTTTGGAGCAATTTTCAGGTTTCTTAAAGCCTTTTTATCTCTCTTTATTTCACTTCACAAGGAAGCTTACACTACCTTCTAGGGTTCTTGAAGGAAACCTAAACCTTAAAGGATAAGGTAAGTTAAAATATCCATGTATTTGTTATACTTATCCCATGAAAAACAAGAAGTATATGCTAGTATGTTTGTGCTGGAAATTTGGACAGCATGTGTCCTAAGGAATGTTGTGAACTTTTCTTATTACTTAAGAGGATTTTCTCTTCTTAATTGGCTGAGATATGAAGTAAGACTTACTTTTTTGACAAAGTATATTTTGTTAGTGATGTAGATAAGTTGTTAGACCATTTTTACAGTCCGCACAAGTAAGTTCTTGTGTGATATCGTAATTATGCTCGTAATAGGAACTTGTGGGATGATGGATTGGGGGCTATGATCTCACGTTCTCCACCTATTTTGAGGAATATTTTTGAACTTTTTATGGACTATTTATATGTATAAATGTTGTGGGAATAGTTTGGTTGAAGTTGGTAAAGGTTTGGAATCGTCAACGTTGTAATGTAGCAAAGGGACGTAACGTTATGCCACCTGTTTGTATATTGCGTAAAATTGTTATGTGTTGTGCTTTGTGGGCTATTGCAAGACTGTTATGGTACTAGAATGGGCTGCACATGATATGCATATGAGAATGTGTATTAGAAAATATGATTAAGGATGGAAAGGTTGAAAGAATATGCTTGGGTTTATAAATACCTACTTGCTGCCCGTATGCTGTTTTTTATGAGATTGGGCTACCAAGATGTATCTATTGGCTGCTAATGCTAGTTGTATTACCTAATATGTTGTAGATAAATATTTGGAGGAAGGGAATGTTATCTCGAGGTAATAGTAAGGTCGTATAGCGGGGTATGTAAGGCTACATGATTTCGTATTACTTGGCATGAAATCTAGATTTTTCCTTGGCACATAAAAGCACTTACCAACTCCGTCACAACTATTAACCATGTCTATACTCTTTGACATGTTCATATGCTTCCATACATAGTCACCTTCAAATCTGCATACATGCTTGGATACCAAGTTACATGGGTTCTTGTTGCTAAATAAAGTTTACGAGTTGTTTTGTCTCATACGCATTTCATTATTTGTGTAACTTACTCCTTTCATTGTGGTGTTGTCTTTTGTGAGTATTTACATTTCATATGTTGTATATAAAATCCTACAGCTCCAATATTGTGACCACCAAAAGAACCATCTTAAAGGTAATTGAAATGTAAAATATTTTGCTTATTGAGGGGTGGTAGCCTAAGGGGTGGAAGAATCACCTAGCCAAGGTCAATCCTATCACGGGGGGTAGCCCGAGGGATTAAGGAATCACATAGCTAGGGATGATCCCGATACAGTTTTACCACTGATCAGCTGGTCATCTGTATTACATGTTGTGCACAGATTATACAGTAAAGGTAAAGTGATAAAAAGAACATATGTCCCTTATCCTACACCAGTGCATAGTTTCATTTAAGTTGTTACTTCATATACAGTATTTCCTGCCTTACATATTCAGTACATCATCTCATACTGACGTCCCTTATGGGGGACCTGCATTTCATGCTGCAGGTACAGGTGCTAGTAGCTCTCCTCAATAGGAGTACAGGATATCCAACTGTTGTTACCAAGCTCCAGCTTGCTTCGGAGCTTTGCATGTCTAGAAATTATATTATGTTGTACAGTTAGTTGAGGCGGGGCCTGTCCCGACCCTTATCAAATACTTTTCCTTATCTAGAGGCTTTGTAGACTATGTAAATTAAAGTGTGGTCATGTCTCATACTTTAAACGGCCTAGCCATATGCATTTCCTTTTGGGTTGTTATTAGTGTTTATTTTCTTAAAGGCATGTTGAACATAGGAATCCCTTATAATATGTAAAGAAAGCGCATATATATAGGTTGGTTCTCTCGCGCCTTATCGGCAATGGGTGGCAGTCTGCCTAATGGGACTTTGGGCATGATAGAAGTTTAGAATGAATAAGTTTGTGATAGGTGTATCCGATTTGGTGAACAAGGAGTGTCATGTTGCTATGTTGATAAATGATATAGATTTATTCCACCTCATGACTTGTGCTGAACAACTTGAGGATGAGAAGCTTAGGAAAAGGAGAAGTGAGGGGTTCAAGAGAACTCGATTTGATGGCGATTCTAAGAACAAGAGTTTGATTATGTTCCAAATAAGAGGTTGGCTATTGATAGTGTGTCTAACTCAAAATGGAAAGATGCTAATGATGGGAGAACTAATCCTAAGTGTCCTAGGTGTGGGAGGAACCATTGTGGCCCATGCTTGAGGAAGAACAATGCTTGTTATGGTTGTAATGAAGTGGGTCACAAGATAGTTGATTGTCCATATGCTCGAACAAGGCATAAGGGTGGTTGATTTCAAGAACAAGATGGACATGTGAATCAAGAGGACCAAGGTGGTGAGGGGACTCCATGAAATAATCAGTTCCATGCTATTCAAAGGAGGCAAGGGGTAGATGAGGCGCCCGATGTTGCTACCGGTATGTTGAAGTTTCTTTTGACCTTGATGTGTATGCATTGGTAGGTTCAAGTATCTCTATTCGCTTTATTACTCCTTTAGTTGCTAGTGGGCTTCATGTGCGTTCCGTATTGTTATGTGAACTTTTTGGTGTCTACCCCATTGGTGAGTCTATTGTTGCTAGAAAGGTCTATAGAAATTATTCTTTGGTCATGTTGTATTTAGGTCTTGAGTCATGATTTTGTTAGATTAGATATGGTGGATTTTGATGCCATTCTTGGGATGGATTGGTTACTTACATATTGTGAATTCATTGGTTGTAGAACCCGTAGGGTGAAATCTAATTCCCTATTAAACTTGTCCTTGATTGGTAGTGAAGGGTAAAGTCCATTTCTCGTCTTAAGGTACAATTGATCTCTAAGGATTGCATTTATCATTTTGTAAGAGTTGGGGTTGTTGAACCTAAGTTATTTCTATTGAGTCAATTTTGGTGTTCAATGAGTTCTTGATGTCCTTTTCAACATTTTGATTTTGGAGTAGTGTCTTTTGGTGTGGCTAGTACACCGGTTATGTCATAGGTCTCATGAATAGGGTCTTTAATCACTACCTTGATATGTTGTGGTGGTCTTTGGTGATGGAATGTTGGTTTGTTTCTGGAAGTGAGGAAGAGCTTGTGAATCATTTGAGGGTGATGTTTTGAATTTTGAGGAATGTGAAGTTGTTTGTCAGTTAGGGAAAGTGGGAATCATTGGATGGCAAGAAGGTGGTTGGAGGAGTTCATCAGTTGGCTAGGTTGGATAAGAGGTTGGGCGAAGTTGAGAATGGTGGTGTAGTTGCTTTGATGGTTCCACATTTTCTTTGGTTGAAGAGGTCTAGTTAAGCAAGGCCTTGATTTCCGTCTTGATAGGGTTGAAGGTCTTGGTGAGGGATGGTAGAGTGGGGGTTTCTCCCTAGGGGAGATAGTGGTTTTGGTGCCAAAGTGGACTATATATGTTTAAGGTTAGCAATTGAGTTTCAGGTTGTGAGTCTTACAGAGTGTGGAGGAGGGTTGGTGAGGTTGTATATGAATGGGAATTGCCTTTGAATTTGGATATGGTTTTTCCGATTCTTCATGCCTCTAGGTTGAAGGGATGTGTTGGTGACTCTAGTTCTATAGAACTTTTTGAGGTTGTGGGTGTTGTGGAGGATAAGTTGGGTTATGGGGAGGGTCTCTATGGAGATATTGGATGGATGGATGGGAAGAGCTGACTAATAAGGATGTAGTGTTCGTCAAGGCCCTTTGGAAGTATCGTCAAGTCGACAATTTCTCTCGAGGAGCCATAATAGGCATAGAGAAGCAATATCTGAACCTCTTTCACTTTATTCAAGATTTTGATAACATTTTAAGTCCTTTTCTTTTCATGATTCCAAATCTTATGTTTCAGCCCCTATATCATTTGAATGCATTCATATTTATCTTGACAAGTTTATGATGATTTTGACACTTAAGTAGAGATTTTGAAAATGGTGTTTGAAATATGTTGTTGCATTCTTGTCGGGGATGATTTCTTCTTGATTACTCTTCATATGTACACTTCTTTGACATTCGAGGACAAATGTTCCTAAGGGAGCGATATTAAAACGACCCCAAAAAGTGCCCAAAAATGTGCCTCGGAAGTGCCTGGAATCGTAATTTCCATATATCTCAAACTCCATGCGTGATATCAAAAATCCAACTTTCTATTCTTGTTTAGGATGTAAAATTGAGTGGGAAATGGGTCTAACCGCGATTTTAGAGCAACCGTATCAAAATTCAAAAATTCACAATTTACGATTTCTAGAGAAGAATTGTTGCCCAGGCGTGGTGCGCTAGGGGCGTGCCATAGTGTAATTTTTGCCCAGTTTTTCCTTTTTGGTCCAAGACCTTTGGGTCTTGGGCCTAAAGCTCCCTATACGTAAAAATACCTATCTTAGCCATATTTCACCATCATATCATTCAAGGCATTCCCCAATACCCTCTCAAACCCTTAGACTAATATTTCTCTCAAAATTCAAGTGTCCAAATCCCTTCCAGATCTTAAGGAGTTCATCCAAGCTTCAAGTATCCATTCAAATCTCTTTCAATGAATTCTCCAAAGTCAAGTTATGTAGGTTTCAACCATTGGGTCCTTTCACCCATGGTGCCCAAGCTTTCTTTTTACCTAAATTTCAAGATTCTAAGTTGATTTACTTATGTGTTTTACTTATTATGAATTTGACTAAGAACTAAGTTGGGGTTTCATAAAAGTGTGATTGTTTAAGCATGTTTTGAGTTATAAATCAATGATCTATTCGAGATTTGATGAAGGATTTTGATGTATATTGCATGAGGGTAATACCAAGTTTTAGTGGATTGATTTACTTTAAGTTCTCTTGCATGGTTTCACTCTTGAATTGCAGGGTTTTACACTAGCATTGCACATCCACCAAGTGTTTAATAAAATGTCCGGTTAATGTATTCTGAGTTGTTGAAGGCCTAATGATTGGCATATGAGATAATATAAGTAACTTTATGATGATGAAAGACATGTATATATATGTTGAATTCATGAAATGTGGTTATGGTGTTGCAAGTTGATGGCATTGTTAAGGGGGTATCAAGCCTCAATCGCCTTGTCGAGGGGATGTCAAGCCTTGGTGGCCTTGTTGAGGGGGTATCAAGCCTAAATCAGCTTGTCGAGGGGGTGTGAAGCCATGATGGGCCTGTTGAGGTGGTTTCAAGCCTCAATCACCTTGTTCAGGGGGTGTCAAGCCTCGGCTTCCTTGTTGAGGGGGTACCAAGCCTCAATAATCTTGTCGGGGAATGGTTTTCCCGTACTACCAATTAAGAGGTATGTACCTCAATCACCCTTTCAAAGGAAGGGGTGCCTTGGAGTTCGAGTAATGGAATGTTTTGTCTATGATGATGGTCTATTCCTATAAATGTATTAGGTTCTATAAAAGCATGTGATTTTACTAGCTTATTTATTTCAAGTATCATTAATACATGTCATTTTGTTATATGATCATCTACTGCTTAATTATGCATTTTGACGATGTTGCTTGTCTATTGTTGGATTGCATCCTACATAATTAGTACATTCAAATGTGCTAATGCATATTCTACGCTTATATGATATTACCATGTAGTAATCAGAGCTCCATTTGATCATTCTCCTCCTCCACATGGCTAGGTTAATTGTTCAAGTTATCTTTTGGTGAGTCCTTATGTCCGGGGACAATATCTATCTTCCCTCATGTTTTTGTTTAGACTTTATCTTGTATATTTGTATTACCTATTGTCATTATTATGAGAGTGAGCCTGGTTGCTTGTCTTGGCCCCCGCTAAGTTCTATGTTTAGAGATGTTGTGGACAAGTATGTAATAATTCTATAAGCTTGACTCTCTTGATGTTTTGTGAAATGAAGGGTTTCCCTTAGGCCCTATGCCCTTATTTCTACTCTTTTATTATTGGTTAATTGGTTTTGCAGCCAAGGATGTGTAATGATATGTTAAGAGGTTTGCTTGGGGTTTCTTCAGGTTTCCCATGCGTCGTGTCACATCTAGGCCTTAATTTGGGTCGTGACATGATTGCCTGTTGAAGAAAGCTGAGACACAAGAAGAGACTCTAAGGGGCATGAAATTAGAGATTTCAAGTATTAATTAGAAAATAGAGTCTCACTCTGTGGATATAAAATAGCTGGAACAATAGTTTGGTCAAGTGTCGCCTCAACTTAATCAGCGGCAAAGTGATACACTACCTAGTAATACAGTTCAAAATCCTAAAAACGATGGGCGGTCTATGGCGGTTACTACTCGGGGTGGCAAGACCACCATTAATCCTCCTATGCCAGTTGATGTAGATGATGTTCGAGAGAAGACTATTGCAGCCAAGGATGCAAATGAAAGAGATAATCATGGAAAGAATGGGGTGATTGAAGCTACTGACGTGCCACAGAGGTCGAAGCCCATTCCTAGGCCTCCTCCTCCCTTGCCTCAGAGAATCAAAAGAGGGAAAAGGAAGGCTAATTCAAGAACTTTGTCTCCATGCTGAAGCAGCTCTCTATCAACATCCCTCTCATTGAGGCATTGGAGAAGATGTTAGGGTATGCTAAGTGCATAAAGTACTTGGTCACTAAAAAGCACACTGTGAGTCAGGAGCTCTCCCAAGAGCTTCAACATTGCAGTGCTATTGCTACAAGGTCCTTGGTTCAAAAGCAAGAAGATCTGGGTGCTTTCACCATACCCTGCACTATTGGAGATGTAGAGTTTACAAGGGCCCCATGTGATCGGGGTGCCAACATAAATCTGATGCCCCTTCCGGTCTACAAGAAGCATAGATTAGAGCCCCTATTCTAACAACCATGCGGTTGATGAGTGTGGATTGCAACCTTGGTGAAGAAGCTTGTGGGGATACTATACGATGTGCTAGTCAAAGTTAAGAAGTTCATATTCTCAGAAGAATTTGTGATACTAGATTGAGAAGTTAACTTTGACATCCCAATCATCTTGCGAAGACCATTCCTAGCCATTGGACGAGCCCTAGTGAATATGGACGTCGATCAACTCATGTTAAGATTGAATGATGAAGAATTCATTTTCAATATTTGTCAGTCCATGAAGTATCTGGATGAGTTGAAGAGTGAAGTCTGGGCAATTGGTAAACTATGAGTAACCAATTTGTCCAAGTCGCAGCACGACAATAAAATCAGGCACTACTTGGGAGGAAACCCAAGGTTTTTTATTTAATAATGTAGTTATAGGTTTATAGTCATTTTTGTATTCGTAGGTAGTTTAATCTATCGTATTTTACTGTAATTTTTAACATTGGGTTGGTTACATATTGTCATGACCCAAGCCTAGGGCCTAGACATAACACGACGCAAGGGGAACCCAAAGGTACCCTAAGCAAACCTCTCAGCACATCATTACACATCCTTGGTTGCTGAAGCAATAAAATACAACAAGAGATAGTAAAAAGGGATATCTTTCATATCATAAACAAAAAGAGTCAAGAGATAGTCAAAGCTTATATCATTACACATGACATGTCCAACAACATCTATATCGCATAGATAAGAATGGGGGCCAAGACAAATAACCAGGCACACCCTCATAGTCAACATGTACATAAAAGAAAGATAGTCTTAGAACATAGCAAGAGGTCATAAGCATCATACCCAAAATGGAGGACTCACCAAAGAGCTTAGAAGAAGTCGTACTAGACACGTGGAGGAGGTTGATCAAGCGGAGTTCCGGTTCCTACATGGTGACATCATGTAATCATAGAGTATGTGTTAGTACGTTTGAATGTACTAAGTATATAGGATATAATGCAACAAGTAATAGGCACCATAAGCAAAATGCATAACATAGGCAATGGGTAAGCGTATAGCAATATGTCATGTATGATTGATGTTTGAAGTCAAGCCATGCTTATATAAAACATAATATAAGTGTAAGGATGGACCATTATTAGTGCATATCCAAGGCCTACCACCCCCTTGGAGAGGCGAATGAGGTACGAACCCCTCAATAGGTTGATGAGGTACTAACCTCCCAACATAGCTGATGAGGTACAAACCACCCAACATAGTTGATGAGGTACAAACCCCCCAACATGGTTGATGAAATACAAACCCCCCCCCAAATATGTTTATCAAGGTACAAACCCCTTGACATGGTTGCACGAGCCTACCACTTCTCGAGCGAGGCGGTCGAGGTACAAACCCCTCAACAAGGTTACCCAAGCCTACAATCCCCCGACTAAGGCTTGGTAAATTCCTAAAACTATAGATATAAAATCATATACATACATTCCTTTTATCATCACATAGTCATTCAACACATAATACATGCATTGAACCTTCAATTCCTCGAGAAATCATAATCCAAACATTTTATCAAATACTTGGTGGGTATATAGTACTAGTGTAAAACCATGCAATTCAAGAGTGAGATCATGCTAGAAAATTCAATGTAAAACTATCAATAGATACTTGGAAACACCCTCAATCAATATACATCAAATCTCACAATAAATCTTAGATTCATTGCTCAAAACATGCAAAAACAACCATAATTTCATGAAACCCCAACATAGTGTGAAGTGAAATTCATTATAGATAAAATCCATGAGTAAATCAACATTAAATCATGCAATTTTAGGTAAAAGAGAGCTTGCGTATCATGGGTGAAAGGAACCCATGAAAGAAACCACATACATTGACTTTGGGAGAATCCTTGAAGAAGTTTGGAGATGGAGACTTGAAGGTTGAATGAGAATCTTAAGATCTGGATGAGTTTTAAGACTTGATTTTGGAGAGAAATAATTGGCTATGTGTTTGAGTGAGTATTGGGGAATGTCTTGGATGATATGAGGGTGAAATATGACTAAGTATAGGTATTTTCACGCATGGGTGAGCTTGTGCCCAAGACCCAAAAGCCTTGGACTGAGATAAAAAAAATTGGCAACAAAATATGCAGGAGCGCATCTGGTCCACGATGCAGACCTGTTGTAGAGGCAAAATTTACACAGGTCCGTGATGGTTGTGCATCACGGCACCGTTGCAGAATGATTCTAGAGATCAAAATTTTGGAAAATGAAATTGTGATTCGTTTGCTCTAAAATTGTGGTTAGACCCATTCCCCACTCAATTTGGCCTCCTAAACAAGAATATGAAGTCAGATATTCAATATTGCGCACAGATTTTGAGATATATGGAAATTGCAATTCTGGGCACTTCCGAGGTACATTTTCGGGCACTTTTTGGGGTCGTTTCAATATCTCTCCTTTGGGAACATTGTCCCCAACTGTCAAAGAAATGTATATGAGAGATGAAAACATGAAAATTTCAGCCCACATAAGTATACAACAATGCACTTAAACATCATTTCAAAAAACACAACATAAGTGTAAAATCACCATGAACTTATCAATTTAAATATGAATGTATGCAATGACATGAGAACTAAACTTAAGACTTGAGATCATATAAAGAACTTATATCAATATTTTAGGCTTGAGTGGAGTGGAAAAGATAAGGGTATAGTTTTTGTATATCCACTTCGGCCTCCCAAGTAGCAATCTCAACTTGTTGATTCCTCCAAAGGACCTTAATGGAAGCAACATGCTCCTCAACCTTTTCACTTGCCTATCCAAGATCTCTACCGGAACTTTTTCATATGTCAAGTTGTCTTCAACTACCCCTATAACATCAAGAGGCACATAGCATTAGGATCACCTACACACTTCCGCAACATATACACATGAAAGACCGGATGAACCAATTCCATTTCCCTAGGCAAATCCAACTCATAGGCCACCTTACCAAGCCTTCTCATCACCCTATAAGGACCCACATATCTAGGGCTTAACTTTCCCTTCTTACCAAAATGGACTACACCTTTCATGGGTGACCTTCAAATAAAACCAATCACCAAACTTGAATTCAAGATCCCTTCTCCTCACATCGGCACAAGACTTGGCGAGTTTGGGATATTTCCAACCTTTCTCTAATCATCCTAACCTTCTCAAGAGCCTCCATAACCAGGTCTGGTCCTAACAAAGTCACCTCACCAACCTCAAACAACCTAACTAGTGATCTACAATGTCTACCATGGAGCACTTCAAAAGGAGCCATACCAAAACTAGAAAGATAGCTATTGTTATATGCATACTTAATCAACGAAAGATAATCATCCCAACTATCCTTAAGCTCCAATACACAAGCCCTAATCATGTCCTCAAGTGTTTGGATAGTTCTTTTGGCTTGGACATCCGTTTGAGGGTGAAAGGCCATACTAAGCTTTACCTTGGTTCCAAGACCTCTTTGGAACGACCTCCAAAAGTGTGAAGTGAATTGTGCACCACGATCTAATATTATGGAAAAAGGAACCCTATGCAACATCACCA
>JAOTQR010076832.1:0-12702 GCA_025774065.1 Solanum ossicruentum
TTGTTGTTGTTGTTGTTGTTGTTGTTGTTATTATTATTATTATTATTATTATTATTATTATTATTATTATTATTATTGTTCTTATTGTTATCGTTATTATTGTTATTCTTGTTCTTATTGTTGTTGTTGTTATTGTTCTTATTGTTGTTATTATTGTTATTGTTGTTATTGTTGTTCTTGTTGTTATTGTTATTCTTGTTGTTGTTGTTGTTGTTGTTGTTGTTATTGTTGTTATTGTTGTTATTATTATTATTGTTGTTATTGTTGTTGTTATTATTATTGTCACAACCCAAGCCTAGGGCCTATTGAGCCAACCCATCGGGCCTTTGGTGCTCCACCTCAATGGTTGGCAATTTGGGCATTCGGATACAAACTTGGCTATGTCATTCTTCATACTATGCCACCAATACACCTCTTTCATGTCCTGATACATCTTAGTATATACTCGATGAATAGAATAATG
This sequence comes from Solanum ossicruentum, assembly GCA_025774065.1. NCBI lineage: Eukaryota > Viridiplantae > Streptophyta > Magnoliopsida > Solanales > Solanaceae > Solanum > Solanum ossicruentum. Next base: position 464 of record JAOTQR010076832.1, read on the forward strand.
AGAATTATGGGCTTCACCCATGATCACCTTCCTAAGATCATCTATGTCCGGAACATAAAACTGATCTTGGAAACGATGTACACCATCTTCCCCTTGGGAGAAAACCTCAATATTCTTTTCAGCACCTAATTTCTTCAATTCAACCAAGGATGGATCTTGATGTTGCTTAGCCTTCACATCTACAACCATCGAGGATTCGACCCCATTTTGAACATGTGTACAACCATCATTGGAATTGGCCAACCTGACACCTAATCTAGCCAAATGGTGAACATCCCTTGCCAACTCCTTCTTCTCTTCCTCCACATGAGCCATGCCCCCCATAGAAAGCCTACTAAGAGCATTGGCTACCACATTTGCCTTACTGGCGTGATATAAAACGCTCATGTCGTAATCCTTTAGGAGTTCCAACCATCTCCTTTGTCTCAAGTTAAGGTCCCATTGAGTGAATATATATTGCAAGCTCTTGTGATAGATGAAAACATAAACATGCACCCTGTACAAATAGTGTCTCAAAATTTTCAAAGAAAATACTACAGCCACTAACTCAAGGTCATGAGTTGGGTAATTATGCTCATGCACCTTCAATTGTCTAGATGGATAGGCTATCACCTTACCATGTTGCATAAGTACACAACCCAACATAATCTAAGACACATCACAATATACCACAAATCCATCCAAACCATCGGTAGGGCCAAAATCGAAGCCAATGTAAGTCGATCCTTCAAAGTGTAGAAATTCCTCTCACATTTGTCTGACCACACAAACTTAGTCTTCTTTTGAGCCAATTTAGTCAACGGAGATGAAATAGATGAGAACCCCTCAACGAACCTTCTATAATAACCTACTAACTCAAGAAAGCTTCGAATGTCCGGAGGAGTCTACAATCTAGGCCAATTCTTCACCGCCTCGATCTTCTTCGGACCCACCTATATACTATCACCGGACACGACATGACCTAGAAAAGCAACTTCAACCAACCAAAACTTACATTTGCTAAATTTGGAATATAACTTCTTCTCTCTAAAGGTTTGCAAAACCAACCTCAAATGACCCATGTGCTCCCACTCACCTCGGGAATAAATGAGGATATCATCAGGGAAGACAACCACAAAACTATCAAGGAATGGATTGAACACCTAATTCATGAGATCTATAAACACGTCCAGAGTATTAGCTAGGCCAAATGACATCATCATAAACTTGAAATGTCCATACCTTGTCCAAAAAGTCGTCTTAGGAATATCACACTTTCTAACCTTCAACTGATGATACCTGAAATGGAGATCAATCTTCGAAAGTGAGTAGCTCCTTGAAGTTGGTCAAAAAAGTCATCGATCCTAGGAAACATATACTTATTCTTAATGGTCACTTTATTAAATTGTCTATAATTGATACACATCCGAAGAGATCCATCTTTCTTCCTTACAAATAACACCGGAGCACCCTATGGAGATATACTTGGCCTGACAAAACCCTTCTCTAATAAATCTTTCAATTGATCCTTCAAGTCTGTCAACTTGGCTGGTGCTATAAGATAGGGAGGAATACAAATAGGTTGAGTATTCGAAAGAATATCTATGACAAAGTCTACTTCTTTTCGGGAGGAATACCGGGCAAGCCTTCAGGGAACACGTCCGAAAAATCATTTACCACCAGAACTGACTCAAGAGTAGGTAATCCGGACTCCACATCCTTAACCCTCACAATTTGATATATACGCCCCTTGGAGATCATCTTTCGAGCCTTGAGGTAGGAAATAAACCAACCTTTAATAGTGGAGTCACTACCCTCCCATTCAAGAACGGGCTCACCGGGAGGTTGGAACTTGACCTTCCGGGTTCTACAATCTATAGAGACTTATGATACATGCAACCAATCCATCCAAGAAGTACATCAAAATCATATATTTCAAGTTCCATAAGATCACACAGAAAAACCTTATGTAACACAAAAATAGGACACCATGATAGACCCTATGTGCAACAACAGATTCACCCACAGGAATATAAACTAAGGATCCCTCAAAATTTCTGGAATCAAACCAAACTTAACAACCAATAGAAGAGTCACAAAAGACAAGTTTGCACTTGGATCAAGCAAAGCATAAGCATCAAAATCAAACACTTTTAATGTATCGGTCACAATATCTAGAGCCTCCTCAACCTCCTGACGTTCATGAAGAGCATCAAACCTGTTGGTCTTTGGAGCAACACCTTGTGGAGCTCATTGTTGGCCTCGCACACCCTGAGCCACCTGACCTTGACCCCTCTGGGGCTTCTTGGGACAATTTGCAACCTTGTAATTCTTATCACCACACCCAAATCAAGCACCCAAGTCTCTCTAATAAGCGTCTGAGTGGGGCTTCCCACATTTTCCTCACAAAGAATATCCCTGTCCACCACCAACCGATGCCCTGGGAGAAGGTAACCTGGCATTAGCAACCTTGGCACCAAAACTTTGGCCATGTTGGAAGCGACTCAAACTACCACCTCAAGAGCCGAAGAACCCACCATCAAAGTGGGCCCTCTTAGGATCATGTACCATCCTCTCCTTGAGTTTCTCCCCTTCAATCTGTTCGGCATACACCATAAGTCTAGAAATATCCATATCCCAGATGAGCATGGCGGTGCAACATTCTTGCACAAGCGAGTTAGAGAAACTGAAAATGAATTTGTGCATTCTAGCATGACAATCAGCCATAAGTTTCATAACATACTTGGAGAGCTTGGTGAACTTGAGGGCATAATTCCTCATACTCGCATTCCCTTGCTTGAGGATGATAAATTTAGTCATCTTGGCCTTTTTAAGCTCAAGTGGGATGAAATGATCCAGAAAAGCAAGCTTGAATTCCTCCTAATTAACATCCCCACAAACTCTCTCCATAGACCATTGTCCATAACACACCTAGGCCACATCCTTCAATTGATAAACAACTAGCTTAGCTTTTTCCTTAGAAGTAACATCTATAACATTTAACACCTTGGTGATCTCATCAATGAACTACTGAGCATCCTCAGCAGCCTTAGATCTAAAGAACTCTGAAGGATTCATCCAGGTGAAATCCCTCACTCTAGAAGCTGGAGTGGGAAGTTGAGGAAGATTGGCCTCTTTAGTATGAGTAGTCACCACCTAGGCTAGCTTGGAAAAGGCCATCCGGAATCCGCCATTAGAGATAGACTCATCCATTGGTCCTTGAGGTGCTTGACCCTCATTAGCTAGGGCTGGTCTACTACGAGGAATCTTCTGAAATGGAGTAATGATACCATCAAGATTAAGAAACTAAACATACTATTCGTAGCAAGACATAAGACATGAAGAAGTGAGACAATTCCTAGAACATCGTCGTAGCCTCCCACTCATAGGCATGCTACACTTCACGCCCAAGAATAGAACTCTACTTTGACGCGGCATGTTGGACTCAGAGGATCATTTACAAACCTAAGGCTCTGATACCATCTCTGGTCCCAAAGAGCAAAGTTGGCTTGATGAGTCGCGTCGGGTCTGCCGCTCAGTTGACTTTAGGATAGAGAATAAAAGGGAAGGTTTCGCTGAGGGCAGGTGTCTGATATCCATAGCTTCTAATTGATCAACACCTCTTATCAATCCATAAGAACTGGGGGCTCGGAAGTTTTTCTGATGGTATGCCTCCATTGGGATCCCGTGTGGAATTCATTACGCTTGCTATTACTATAAAGTGTCATTAATAGCTATAAAGTGGTGTGAGTGATGTCACGACCCGGACCTAGGGTCTAGAAGTGACATAGAAAATGGGAACCTGAGGGTCCCAAACAAGCCTCAAGTATCAAAATCCACATCATCGGTTCGAAAAACGCATTCAGAAATGACATATAATTCTAAGAGACGGGAAGTAGGACTCACGCTTTGGGGAAATCGTAGGGAAAGGGATTAGCATGAACTGACATAGCATATAACACGTAATGACTAAGGGGCGGGTATGTATGACTCACGTTATGGGGTCAATTGGCAACTTAGGATCTTTTCATAATATAACATAAGACCATTTCATAATAACAAATTTGTAAATAGCCATGATCAAGAATCCCCATACAACACTTAGCATAAAACGAAAGGAGTTCACATGATGTCCAACAACGCCTCTACATAAGATAGGTCGAGGGCTAAGAAATACACTTGGCTCACCTCAAAATAAATATAGTAGAAAACAACTGTAGAAAAGAGGTGGTGGCTTATCCTTGAAAGATAGGACACCACAACAAGTATAACTTGAAACCCAAGCTAGACGTTATATGGTGGATGAATGGGCTCCTCGATCCCTACATGGTGAAATCATTTAGGAAAAAGTATGCCTTAGTATGTTTGAATGTACTAAGTATGTGGGATGCAATCCATATAACTTACCAAACCTGTATTCATTGTTAGATGACAAGGGCACAAAATATAGAAAGACCATATATCGAGAGAGTAATATAGAATATGCTATGAAACCAATGATGCATGAAATGTAATGCTCATATATAGTGGGGATGTGACCTTAACTAACATAAGTAGGACCAAGCGAGCTATTACTTGGAATCTCGATGAAATCCCCTCATCGGTAAAGAGTTGGTCTACTTGCGAAAGGTAAACCATGCTTCACTTTACAGGAACAACACCTATTTCGTGTGAAGTAACCTTCCTTACGAAAACAACACCTATTTAGGATAGGATTTTCACATATAGTATATCAAGTCATATCATATCATGTCTTCTCCTTATGAGAATAACACCAATTTCAGAGGCATCTTTCCTTACGGGAAAACACCCATTTCGGAAAGGAAACCTATGATAAGCATATAGTTCAAGGAAAGAGAGCATAACCATCATTCCATCAGTGCTAAGTCATCATCCCACAAGAATACTTATAATATATGTAGTTATACATGCTTTCAAAGAGATACAAGTCTTGTCAAAACATTTAAATGTACAATTGGACTTAAAAGCCAAACATCATTAATAATAGTACTTAGACTCAAATACCAAAACTATACCCTCAAAGTCATAAAACTCATGCATAAGAATAACCCATTTTTATATAAAAAATGGTGCAAGCACCCAAAATGCTCTAGGAGCCATATTCAAAGACATGCATGTGATCACGTTCTTGTCATAACCAATATATTATCAAAATAATATCATTAAAAAATAATTAGGCTTAACCCACTTCATAATTTCATAAATCCGTGCTCATGAAATGCATATGCTATGAAAAATGTGGGAATGTCATGGGTAATTGAGATTCAATCTAAAATCAATAATATAATATGGAATTAAAGTAAAACTATAACCAAATCCACATCTAAACTACAATATAAATCACCCATGCATAGATCAAAGTCTTAAAGGGACTATGCACAATCATAGATTCATAAAAATGATGAAATCCAATATTTAAAGCTTAAATCATCTTTAAACCAATAGATAAACATAACACATTCCTTATTGGAATTTAAAAATAGAGTAAAAAATTCATTATTTTTTGGCTTTGGGGTATGATGGAATAAAACAAAATAGCTTTTTAAGTTGTTTGCGCTTCATTCAATTGTGAAGTATTAGTTAGTTAATGCAACTTTCGACGCTCATCATGGATCATCCGAAAATAGTCGCTCTATGTTTTAAACATAGGGGTCAGGTTGCGTACATCCGACCCCCCCTTACCCTGCAGTGGGCGAGAGCCTTTGAGGCAATGGGGTAATGTTGTTGTTATAATATTTTAAAACTCTAAATTAAAGTAAGCAAAATTCATGTAGATTTCTTGAAAATAGGTTGGGTCTCCTTGATTGGAAGTAATCGAGGATCAAAAGCCACATACCTTCGCCAAGATTAAGAAAACCCCAAAGAATTTGAAGAAGAGTTGAGTTCCTTTGCTCCTAAGTTGAAAATTCACCAGAGTTCCTTTTAGAGTAGTCTTTGAGAGAGTTTAAAATCTAAGGAGTGAGTTTTGAATGTTTGAAATGAGGTTTAGGGCTTTAGATGACTATAGGATAGCATAGGAATCCCCAAAAGATTAACAAAAATAACCAAATTTAAGAGAACGCCCTTAATGAGTCTGAGGGAAAATTTTCCCGGAATCACCATATGAGTCTGAGGGAAAATTTTCTCGGAATTACCACACTTGAGGTCATACGACTCATGTGGCACTCCACGATTCATGTGGAATGCCCATGGACCAATACTTAAACGATTTTTTAGAATATGTAGCTACATGGACGACTTCATGGGTCATATCATAGTTCATGTGGTGCTCCAATCTACCCACACTCAGGAAAGTTTTGTAAAAAATTATGAGATGGCGATTTATACTTAGAAAATATTTCACTCTGAAAGCTTCACGGAGGGCCTCATGGCCCCTGCCATGCCACATGATCCGTGTGACTTGGGTGTGGAATGGTACTTAGCCTAAAAAGGCTTTCCCACGCTACGTACAAGGCCATTCAACTTGTCCGACGATCAGTGGCAAGCCACGTGACCCGTGGCACTAGTCGTGGCCCTATACTTGGCCCCAACAAGATCCAAAACACAAAATCAAGGCCAAGTATTGTGCCACTGAGGGTAACACGGCTAGTGCCAAGGCACACGACTCATGTAGCCCTTATTGGGATGACACTTGGTCTAAATTTTATTCACAATGATTTTCTCAAGGTTCAATGACATCGTACAATACCTGAGTCATTACATGTACCTTGTTATAGAAGTCAATTCCTTTTTGGAGAAGAAGCCTTCACAATAATCTTTACAAAATTTAGAGAAATATGAGAAGAAAGAAAGAGAAGAGAAGGAAGAAAAGTGTCATTTTGTTCTTAAAAAGAAAAGATCTGTTGTTTCTCTTGACAGAACTCTTTTATAAACCTAAAGGGACACAATTTTTCAAATAGTTGTGTTTGTTTTCTTTTATTTATAAATAAATAAATTTAACAAATACATATTATTTAAATATTAACATGGATCTGGGTTGACCCACATGGGTGGTCCAATCCAATTTCCTTCACGTTTCAATTTCTTTTATTCATTATTCATAATTTTAACTTAAGAAAAAATGAATAATTTTGGCTAAGTTACGTACCTTCAAATCATTTCTTGAAAGTTAGTCAAATAAATTTTAGTTAAATCATCAGTCAACCACATATTTGTGGATAGTTTAAAAGTAATTAAATCTTTTTTAAAATGTCATGAGAATTTTTATTCCAATCTTTGAGTATTTAAAGAATTATCTTGTTAAATTTTGTGAAAACATGTAAACTTTTTCCTTATTTCTTTCAAAGTTAAGTGACCACTATGTTTTAAGTATTTTTGCTAAGTTTTGAAAATTTTTATTAAACTTTGAGTGGGTTTCTTCCAAAAGTCAAAACCCGCCATAACAATAAACAATGTTTACATCCAAGAATAATTACTCTTAAGAATAAAATGAAATTACTCAATTATGCCTTGTTTTTATTAAATGATACGTATTGTAGATCATCAGTTTTTAATAAGAATACCAAGTGTTGAGGAACATAGGGAGTTTTGTTTTTTTTCCTTTTTTTACTTTGGCGGAATGACATGGGAGACCCTTATACTTGGTTTCATTTGTCACCTAGACTCTTCTACTCAGGACTTTTCCAAAAGAATCTTCGTACCCATTGAAAACAACATTTTAAACACCCCTATCCATTGACCAAGCATATGCGAATCAATATTGTTGGTGGAAGGACGCGTGACTCCACACACTTCTAAGCGAGTGAGCCAATATTTTACATAAAAAAATTTTAAAAAATTAAAATAAAATAAAAAATGGCCAAAAAAGAAGAAGAAGAAGAAGTCATCTTCTTCAAAGATTTCTTCAAAAAATTCCTTCTTCCCATTCCACCATTTCCATCTTTTTCTTCTTGCCCGCCCTCCCATCACTGCCTTATCCCCAAATACTTTCTCAAAATTCTTTCCTTTTGTTGCAAATCAACACCATCCCATGGTCCTTTTCATTTAGTTTGACCATATTTCCATCCCACAATTTCAATTTCATGAATATTTTTATATTTTATATGAGTAATGTGAAGGATAATAGTGGGTATTAAAAAAATTTAAAACTCTACTGATAAGCTTGATAAAGCTTTGAGCTTTTGGATTTTGTGGATTTATTTCATAAATTCGAAATTGTAATGAAGATTTGTTGGGTTTGTGTTTTTTTTTTTTTATATTTTATATAGTTAATGTGAAATGATGTCATGCCCAAGATACGCCTATATTTCTAGATCAAAGCGATCATCAACAGTAAAAACCTAACCAAGGTTAGGGTCGAATCCCAAGGGAATACGGGGCTTTGACACTTTAATTCACCAACAATCAAATATCAAATAACTCAATTCTCAAGGAAGGGGGGAGGGGGGTTGCAATAATTTGTAGAAAATTAAACTAAACTAATAAAAAGAATAGACAATCAAAGAAGAGACAAGTGTTCCCCATGATTCACTAAAAGACTCCATATAACACAACTTTAATTGGGACATTGCATGCAAGATGGTAATTTAGGTTTTTCCAGCCCTTTTCTAAAAGTGAAGGTCAAATTTCACTATGATGCTTGGCTGGCTATCATAGTGTGCCAAATTAACCATTACCTATTGTCCCAGTCAATCTCTTATTAGTTAGGTTTGGTTGATTACACGAGAACACATCAATCGAATTCTGTTAACCATTCCTTTTTCCTATTTATCACTACCTAAGCTGGTATCATGACACTAGGCGGGGTTCAACGTTGGCCACCATTGAACAACATGCAAAATGAAGAAAAATGGATAATACATGCAAATACCCAACTCAAGAAGTTCAAATAATTTGGGTTTTCTAAGTTAGCCACTCATGGTTCCCACAAGCCCAAGTTGTGGATTTAGCTACTCATGACTTGGGCAAGCAAACAAACAATGAACAAAGAAAATATAGTTGATAGCTTACCCAAGAAGAGTGAAGAACAATAACTACCTTTCTATTTAGAACCACAAGCTTGAATAATGTAGTTGATCCACAAGTGAATCCAATCTCTAAATTTGAGTCTCCAAAGAAAACCCTAGAAACCTACTCTAAAATATTTTAACTCTCTAACTCTCTACAAAACTCAAAAACTATCAAAAAAAATTGTAAAGACTTATACTAAAACCCTAGAATATATTATTTATAGTATTTACAAATGAGTTCCTAAATTAAACAGAAAATCTAATCGGTGTCTGATATAGCTCGCCATTACGACTTGTAATTGAGAACACACAAAATCCCAGGTTTTAGGGATCAAATGTGTTGTATTTATACAACACACCAACACTCTCAACTTAGAATTGTTGCTTCACCTCAAGTGATGACTCATTCTACATAGGTAATAAAGCAACCCATAGCAATTGAACCCAATGACATATATCATACTCAAATCCAGCTCAGGTACACATAATAGTTTTTTTTCAAAACAAGATTATGTAGTTAATGAGCAAACCCCAGCATATTGATATATTTGACAATCTAGCTATGACAGTTTAAGGAACATCAACAATCCGCACTTACTGAACAAGTCAAATGGTTACCATGCAATGCAAATTCCCTCACAGAAAAGAAGTCCCTTTTAACACTTAATAATGCTTTCAAAAGTTGATCATGGGACTGTGCAAGCACACTACTCTAAAAAATGAGGTCTATGCATGATGACCAATACCATAGGCTTTCCCATATACTCATAAATCGGACTGTTGACTAATTGAGTTAGGATCAATCTAGGGCTTTATAAGCTTATAACATAGGCTTATGGGGCTTCGGTATGACATTTTGGATAATTAGTGACTAAGGAAAACCTTGAACCATGCTTTTAAACACTTGCACCTCACCAACTAATCATTCTCCACTTATTCTCCCTTCTTTTTCATTTTCAAGCTTCTCCCGGTATTTACTCTTCATTTTTCTGCTTGTGCCTCATTTTCAAACTCATTTTTCTCCTTCAGCTTAGTCTAAGGAAGCTTTTCTGTTTTTTTCACCCGGCACATGACTTTCCACTCTTTCTTTATTCCCAACTCACCACCTCATTTTTGCTATTATATCACAACATAGGCCACCCTCAACTTAGGCTTTTAGCCAGCACTGAAGTACACAATATCCAATCCCCAAACCAAGGCCACTTTTGGTAGCCACCCTCAACTTAGGCTTTTTGCCTAAGTCAAGGTTCACAATGCTCAAGGATAGAACAAGGCCAATGTCAAGGTATTTCACTAGACAAGGTTAGGCTAATTAGGTGTTAAGAAAGAAAAGGGTACATGTAAGGCTCAAACATTCGGAATAAGGGATAAACTCTTTCATTTGGTTAGTCATTTAGGAAAAAAAGGGAGTAAATCAAAGAATAATGACCTAAGATCCCTTTCTCATCCATATAATCTCCAATCCAACTTAAAGTAACAGGCAAGTTCTGAATCAACACACCACAAGTGAATATAACTAAATTCGCTCATACACACATGACATTGCACATATAGCCAACAAAGACTCACAGGTCATACTTCAAGTATCAACTTACCTTCACTTAATCAGGCAAACATTGCCAAATCATTCAAACATGCATGATTGCAACATAACTACTAATTAACAAATTTTGGTGGATACCAATTTTTCAAAATATTTCATAAATCATCAAAAGCAAGATACATGTCATAAGTTTAACAACCATATACTACAAATATTATCTAAGACATTCTACACATGTCGGTTCAATAAAAAGTATAATATCCATGAGGAAAATAAACACAGACAAGAATATCTCGAGATCAAAATTTGGGATAGCTATGGACTAAAAAGAGTATCTCGGGATCAAAATTTGGGATAGCCATGGACTAAAACCTACTCATAATTCAATATAGTCCATAGCTACCCACACCCCACCAAAAAGAATGTACGCTGTCCTCAATGTACAATACAAAATCAAAATAAGCACAAGGGGTTAAAAAACATATTGTGGTGCCTAAGTACTAGTCTCTGGCTGCCTCTGATCATCTCCCTCCTGTGGAGTAGTCTGCACCGAAGCCACACTGGATGAGCCAATGTCCAACAACCTATCTATCTCCTGGGCTCGCCTTCGCTCTTCTTCTTCTCTCGATTCCCTCAAGGTTCACCCTAGTTCATCCTCTGTCGTTTCCTCATCAATTTTGGAGGTCTTCTGACGCACCGTCGCTCCTCGATATCATCATCCTCATTATTGGGTCTCTTTCTGGGAGCATGTTGTGGGCGATCCTCCAAAGTAAAAAAATCAAATAGTGGCTCCTCTAATGGTGCAGACTCGAGAACTATAATTGGAGCTGCTACTGAGGAACTCAAGTCAACCTTAAAATTTGATTGCTCCTCAATAAAAGGCTGACAAATTTGATAGCCAGGCATTGGCAAGTCTCATGTGTACCCACTCCTCAAAGGCATCAATGCAGGCATCCACTGTAGCAATACACTGGTCAACTATGGAAGTGGTGAATGCTTTGCATCGAGCCTCCGATTCCTCAACAGTCTGCCAGACCCACAGCCTAATCTGCTGCATAAGTCGAGACAATTGAGCCTCAGCACATAATAACCTCTGCGCCATGGCCTGAAAAGCAATCGTGGACACGTGAACCATACCCGGTGTGGCCAACTGTGATGCAAAAGCCTCTGGTTCAAGTGCAGCTAAAATAGGACCTCTCTCAATGTCGACTACCTCAGGCTGTTGTGGTCCCTCATCAGTAGTAGCAATTGGAGTAGTAGTGGCAGCAGTTATCCAACCCTCAACCTGTGGCTCGACATAAATGGCTCGGGCATGGGAGGAGGTTGTTCCCTCTGCAGTGCCACGAGGTTCTCATCAGCCTTTATTAGGCTGAGATCTATAATGTGGAGGGCCGCAACTAAAGGATCAATCTGAAGTGATATCTCCACCTTTGCTGCTAGGTAGAGTCTATTGATCAAAATCTGGAACGGTATTCATATGGTCCTCCTGAGTGCCAACTCATGTATCTGCTTAGCTATAAGTCGTGCCCAATTGATGTCATAGCCAGCTAAGATGCTGGCAACCAAAACCATTTGCTTTAACATAAGCACATTATTCATCTATGTAGGTCAAATGTGAGATCTAAAAACGCCCAACCAAGACTTGGCGCCGAAGGAGTAGGAAGCCTTCACAATAGGCTCTGAATGCATTGTGACCCATGTAGGATCTGGCCCACGCTCGACAATATGGTTGGGAACCCATCTCAGTA
>JAOTQR010076833.1:0-12701 GCA_025774065.1 Solanum ossicruentum
TATGTTGGATACTTTATTAGGCGGCAGGACTGCAGCGGAGACCTTGTCGGCCCGCGTTATTGTGTGAATATGTATATATATGTATTCTCTGTGTGTTCTAGGAGCTGCTGCAGGTGCGGTTAGTCAATAAAACAGAGGAAACTCTGCCGAAATTTTGGTAGAATTCTAGGCTTCGAGTACAAAGGAAATTGGCTCAGCATGTATTCACATGCCCCTATCGGGCACTGGTCACGACCCCAGGGAGGGGTGTGACAATATGCGATTAACATATAATATTGAGTGGGAAAATGATCTCAATTGATTTTTAGATCGGATCAAAAGATAATTTTTTGATGTGGAAACGCGAACCAGTATTGGTGTGCAACCTCAATCGCGGACCAACAAATATATTCTTTTAAAAAGTTTCTATGGGATTTGGAAAACTTGTTTGGAGAATATTTGGTGAAAATGCCAAAAATATACCCAGTCTGTGTCATGGACCCTATGTCCCGAGATGAACTTTTTTCGTTTTCGTGAGGGGCAGCCTAGACCTTTCCAAATCCCTCCTGGATTTAATATATGACCAAATAGGTCATTGTAAGTATAAAAAGAGTTTTTAACTTATTCAAAGTCCCTTTTAAGTCCATGAAAAAAAAGGCTAGGGCTTGAGAGCAGAGAAGAGGAATGTGAGATTGAAGAATTCAAGGGAGAATTTTTGAAGGCTGATTGGTAAAGCTTCACACCAGGTATGTAAGGCTTAAGTAAAAGCATGAGATTGTTCTCTCATATTCCCCATACATGGTCATAGAAGAGTTGAAAGTCTAATGAGTCTATATACATGATTCTTGAATGGTTTCTTAACGATTTTCTTGAAAATTATATTACTTACATATATTTTCATATGTTGATGATCATCATAAACTTGTTTCTTGAATTGATTACTTTTAATGAATATTGCATAACCTTACATGATAATTTTAAAAACATGTATGAATGAACATAGGGTTTGAGTCTAAATCCTTGATTGGAGAATGTCGATTGTGATTGTGATGTGAGAATGATGAGACAATGAGTTGATAGAGCTTGATAATTCCTATGAGTCTTCATAAATGAACTCTAATGATTTGTCTATTAGATTGTTCCCTAAATATTGTTTAAAGCCTTGAGCTATTGATTAAGACATTGAAAGATGAGATGATGAGGGTCTCTATGAGACTGATTGAATGATGAGTGCCTCCATGAGGCTGATTTGAGATGAGTTGATTGAGATGATTTGATTGGATGGATTGTTTTATGAGCATTGATTCTTGGGAGGAGTATCGAGCACCAAAAAAAGTAAGAGTTAATCCAACTCACACTCGTCAAACAATATAGCCAAGCATAGGTAAGGATTTGAACTATCATATTATATTGTGGTTCCCTCTTGATAGGGTCCATGAAACAAATAGAGGACTTGTTTGATTTGCTAGTGGTCCCTAGTGGATTCGATTTATTTCCTACCTTGCAAGTATGGAATAATTATGGTAAAATCAGCATGATTGTTGTACAATCACTAACTCATAAGTGATTATTGTCGAATAAGAGAAACTCTTAGAAAGTTCCCACATTGAGTACTCTGAGTCAAGATAAGATGAGATGAGATGAGTTGAGTTTGACTTGATTTATGAGGTTTGATTGGTTGATGGGTCATTTGTATACTTTTTATTCTTGCTTCAGATAGACATTTGACATGTTGATTGTTCATTATTCTGAGTCGAATGTTGTCCCATATTATCTACCTATTTTGGTTTCGTTCAGCTAATTTACATACCGTACATTCTACGTATTGATACCACTTGACGCTGCATCATTTTATGATGCAGATGTAGGCAGTAGAGATCTAGGCAAATCTATCATGCCTCAGGCGGGTACCCTTGGCGTGGCTAGCACATGAAGAACAATTATTAATTCTATGAGAGAACCACTTGGCCTTATCGCCATATCAACCCGACAGCGGAAGAGTAACTCAGAAAGTAAGATATCATAGGCAAAAAGACAAATAAGTGCTTAACTCTAATGTCTATAAAGCCTCTACTCAACAGTCTAAAATGGTTCCATGATAGGCCATTAATATCTCAATCAAAAGTAAATAAAGTGCTCAACAATAATAAGAAGATAACAGGGCTCCTCTGGAATGTAAGGAGGGCTCACCAACTCTGGAAGTGTACTGAACTGGACCTCAATGATGCAAGGGCTAAAGTCCTCTATCACTTGTATCTGCACCATAAAATGATGCAGGTCTAAATAGACATCAGTACATGGAATATACTAGTATGTAAATGGCTCAATAAAATAAAGATCGACTTACTCAACTTGACTCGACAACTCATGCGCAACTCAAAATACAAGTTTTATGGAAAAATCATGCTTTTAAAATAGGCTTAGTAAAATACACTCAGTTTGAAATCTCATGCTCAAATAAATATGCTTAGGAGTTTCTCTTATTTGAGATCCTCATCCCATCACCTTTAATTAGTTGATGCACAATGTACCAACATTATGGCCATGCCTGCCCTTAACTTGCCACAGAAAAGAGCGACCATCTCTCTGTTGGATCCATAGTAAATGTCCACTTGTGGGAGACGGGTCGTCAGACTAGCTGTAACGACTATCCTACATTGAAAATATAGTTTCTTGGGTTAAAGTAGAAGTGTACTCGCTCCCTGGTTGGTTCTTGATACTCCTCCCATGACTGAAATATGCTCGACTCCTTAATCAACTCAAAACTCAACTTAAAACTCAACCCCATTGGGGTATGTCATTTCAAATCATCTTAGTCAATCATCAACTCATTCAATTAATGCAAGTCGTCAAGTTTAACTCCGACTCAAACGGTTATTTAGACTCACTCAATCTACTCATCATGTAATGCAAGTAAGGTATTCATATATAACGATATACATGACTTAATGCAATATGCTTTTCATACTCAATCATGCTCAAATTACTCCACTCTAAATGCTCAATTTACATCAACTCAAATATTCAATGTGATGAATAGAATCTTATAAAAATCATGTGATTTAGAGTTCATGCTATCAAGTATGAAATACATGTACAAATCTCATAGTAAATAGTCATGCCACGTGGTAGATTACCTCATATAATATGACAAGACCTCATGATAGATGCAAAAATTTCAATATTAAGATAGTAAAGTTTCTCAAAATCTTAACTCTTTTCTTCAAAATCATGACTCAAGAAGATGATGAAGGGGTGTGTGAATAAAGAAATTTCACACGTAAGCCTTACATACCTAAGAATTAGGGGAAATCAATTTTCAACTCAATATTTGCTCTTATGTGAAAACTCTAGTTTTTTCCTTCTTCTCCTCTTTCTCTGAAGAAAATCCAGGTGTGGGGAAGGAAGAATAATTCTCTTAGGGTTTATTTAGGACCTCATTCAAGTATAAAAACATCTAGTGGTTAATGAAATAGGTAAGGGAATGGAAAAAATGTACCCCTCATTAAAAAAAACTATCGGCAATGTTTACAAACCCTCATTTACGACTCGTAGGCCCTTCTACGAGTCATAACTGCCTCTTGTGGATGAAGGTATGAAAATCCCGACTCTCTGGAAACTGATATGAAACCCCACATTACGAGTCACATTCCCTTTTATGAGTCATAATCTCTCCTCATGAACAATATGACTAGAAATTGATCTTCACTGGAATCTGCCACAAAACCCTCTTCTACGAGTCGAATGGGTTCTATGAGTCGTAAACCCATCTCATACTCTGAAGGTCCTTGAAACTTGAATCACTGGGATTTGCTATGGGACTCCTCTTTACAACTCGTAAACCCCTTTACGAGTCATAGGGGCTCTCATAGACTACTTCTGTAGTTTTTTTCTCAGACTTTTCCTCATCAATTCTCTACATAGACTATCCAAATCAGGTAGAAATATATTAAGGGGAATTACAGAATCATTGAAGATCTGAGTTGTCAGCTGATTGGTGAGCCTCCCTTCCTTGAGAGGATTAATTATATTTATTTTATCTTACTTTAGAGTTATAAATTTAGAGTAGCTTTACTATTTCTTGAGTTGATGTAGCCATGGGTCTGTTATTGGTACTGATTGATAGTGCCAGAGGCTTTATAGACTAGAGTCAAATGTTGATATAAGACTTGTTGAGCTAGTTCTTTCTACTAACCTTCTTATTTGATGTGTTATTTGAGATTAGATGTGCCTATTACTTCTTTAGTATTTCGCTGATTGTCTTGAGTTATTGATTGAATGATTGTGATGAGGCCAAGTGGTTTACTTGGGAACTAGCAATAGTCTCTGTGTGCCGGTTACATCTAGGCTACCCTCCCGGGGCGTGACAAACTTGGATCAAAGCACGAGTTTAAGTGTCCTACGGAGTCTATGAAGTCGTGTCTACTAGATTATTATTTATGGGTATGTTGTCAACCACACTTCATAAGCAGGAGGCTATAGGACATTAGGAATTTGTGTCTTCTTTATTCTAAATTCGATAGAGTTAAACTCTACGAAAGCTATTTTCTGATTCGTGCGCTACTCTAAACCTTTAGACTATGCCTCGTTCTCGGGGTGATAGAGATAGTAATTTTCAAACTTTCATCAATGAGATCCCCCAAAATAAGTAATCCAAATGGTAGAGAGACTACTCCAGGCATGAGAGAAATTGACTAATTTGCTAAGTTGATTAACTAGAAAGAGTGCACTATTGCTCATATGAATAGTGCATTTGAGTTAGCTCTAGATTTACCCAGACCCCCTTTTTTCAAAACATGATCCCGATGTTGCCGATTGGAGAAAAACTTATGTCTCTAAAGAGTTTAATGTTACCACATGAGAGTCAGATGTGAGGTACTATAAACCCTAAGTAGAATTGAATCATCCTAGAGTTAGAAGGATAATGATTAGATGAAGGGGCGAGATAGGAAGAGTGATGGCTGATTGAGGCTTATAGTTAGTGTTATGTACCTATTAGGTAAGTAATAAGGTGATGAGTCAATTTCCATAATTTTGATGGAAGAGTCGTAAGTTCCTTATGATTTTCATGGTGAGATATAGAGGAAGTGTTATTGTTAGAATGTGATAGCGCGTGCTCAAACTAAAAAGAAGTTTATGTTGATGTGTTGTAGTATTCATACTATTAAGGTGAAGTGTAGATGTTGAATAGGGGAAAAAGATGCTTTTAATATGATAGATCTAAATTAGGCTTGTGATTTTTAAGTGAGAGTTCATGAGACTCATCGAGTTATGAGCTTAGTCAGATAGGAGATATGATTGAATAGGTGAGTAGTACTAAGTTGTGAGGAAGGGGATGTGTTGATTGAATACTCGCCATGAGATTTTAGTGGGCTTGTCTTCCCTAAATGTTTACCTAGTAGTTGTAAGTGGTATTAGGGAGGTGTGTGATAGATGTACATATTAGTGCTAGACCCTAAACTTGAACTTTGAGGAGAAGTGTTAAAGATGAGATACCATCGTGAGAGTGATAGTCTTTGTTGGATATTTTCTCTAAGAGGCTTGCCACAATGTATGTTCAAGATGAATATGTTGATTTGTGGGGAAGTGATGCTATGGACAGAGCAGGAGTGTCCCTTAGGTAATACGAGTGAAATGAGGATAGTCCAGTAGTTACGAGACGGCGAGATGTGTGCCCAGGATTGTGTAAAGATGTGTGAAGCTCTAAGCTCTGACTATTATAAGAATCTAGATAGTATATTTGAGTCGTCAATATGGAGTAGGCTGAAGTAAACATTCTTTGTCACCACAAGTAGATAAGTTGATTAGAGCTTATAGGCAGGTGATGATGAGTGTTCTATCATAGTCAAAGTCTTATACAAATGAGTTTATAGGAGCATATAAATTGAGTACTAGCAGGCAAAAAGGAGAGGTTAGATTGCAAGATTTATGAAAAGTTGTTTTGTATGCCATTAAGAGTAGCTTACACAGAAAGAGAGAGAGTTCCATAGAGACAAGAGGAAGCTAAGAGTGATATCGTTGGAGAGAGTTTGAGTAGACAGTCATATGTATATGAGTATAACATAACAGAAGAGTTTAAGACATTCTTGTGGATAGTGATTCCCTGACCATGTGGAGATATGTGTTTATAGCCTAGTACAGAGAATTGATTCACAAACTTAGAAAGACTACCCTTAAAATAAGGGGGAGATGGTGATGTGATAAACCGAAGTAGATCTTCAGTCTTCGATGGTGATAGGTTGATTTGGATGAGGCACCACTTCCTTGCCATATCATATATCTTTATACTTCAGTGCAAATAATGCTCTATTCCAGTCTGGTATATGACTACCATGCCCATGGCCTAGTCCTATCTACCACTTGTTGATTGTTATTCATGTTGAGTTGTGGGGATGAAAAATGATGAATTCATTCATTAATTTTGATCTTATCCCAAGGAACTAAGTGTTTCCACTCTTATGTTGAATGAAATGTGACCTGATTTTTTAGTGTGCGTAGTTCTGTGAACTCAGAATGAGTCTCGACAGATGAGGAAGATTGTATTTCATTATGAATGATTCTCAAATAAGATTTCCCAATTGAATCGTGCTAAAGTTCTTCGTTCCAATTTCTTTGAGTGACCTGACTTCCTAGTCTTGATAGAAATGTTGATTAGAATAGACGAGTGATAGTTGATGAAAGAGAGTGAGGCTTCTTTATTCTTATGTCATTAGACACATACATGCCCTGACCTTTGGTCCACTATGCCATTACTGATGGTAGGATATAGGGAACCAAGTTTGAGACGTAGTATCGTGCTTATTTTGCATAAGGAGTAGTAGTTGGGGTTTTGCCAAAGGAGGAGATAACGAGTTCCTCTAGGCCTAAGTAGTGATGCTGATAGTAGTAGACAGAGAATGAAGGTAGATGAGGAGGAGTAAATGTAACCTTGTTATGATATTCGTATTGTACTGTGTCATGTACAGATAGAGATAGGGAGGAGGGGGAGAGATAGGACATTATGATATGCAATAGATAGATAAGAGTATGCTGGGGTGTCCTTGAGTAGGAGCTCATCAAATATGGAGATAAAAGTGCTAAGTAGGCTTGAAATTTCTTAGATACAATTGAACTGGTTAGCATGATAGTCTTGAATGTGTGGTTGTTATTATGTGAGTATTGATGATAGACTATTGAAGACTTCGTGATGAGGGTTACAAGAAAGATCAATGAGGTAGTGAAGAGGACTAGAGATCTTTTAAGGGAAGTCCTTGTGGGGGTATAGAGCTTGAGTATTGAGGGTTAGCCTTGTATGGACATGAGTATCTTAGCAATAGCACCTTGAGGTTCAAAAGTAGGCTTGAATGGAATAAGAGGATGTGGTTGAATAGGATCTATAAGCTTAAATTGATGGAGTAGAGTGTCATGAAAAGGAGCCCAAATGAGATGAGGTGCTAAGCTTGAGAGTTGTACATAGTGTCTTATGTATCAATGGTCCCATTCTCGATTAGAATTGATGGATTCCTTCTTGAGTTCAAAAAATTGATTGATGAAGTGTTTAAACAATTCAAATTGATTGAGTTTCGATGTTCCTATCAAGACCCAAGCCTAGGGCCTAGACGTGACATAACGAATAGGAAACCAAAGGGACCCCACACAAGCCTCTTAGCATATCTTACATACATCCTTCGTCGTGGAAGAAAAATAAGCATCACAAGATATAAAAAAAGGGGAAACATGACTAAGGGAAGTCGTGGTATTCGTAAAAGCATAAAATAGTCAAGCTCATAGCATACACATAACATAGTATCCAACAACACCTCTAACTTAGAATGGAGTGGGGGCTAAGACATTTCTCGGGCTCACCCTTATGATAACAAGTGTTCAATATAAAGAAGTCTCAACATAGCAAGAGTAACTTAGATGTTGTCCTCGGACTTGAGGACTCACTAATGCTTTTCTCCAAAGTACCGAACTAGCCACGTGGAGGATGATCGAAAGGAGCTATGGTCCCTATATGGTAATATCATGTAGGCATAGAGTATGTGTTAGTATATTTGAATGTACTAAGTATGCGGGTTGCGATGCAACAAGGATATAAGTCATCATATTTGAAATACATACATATAAGAAATAGATATAATCTTAATATGACATGTATGATCAATACTTGTAATAAAACATGTCTGTAAATCATTCAACTTGCATAATATACTATACACATGTGGGAAGAGACTTTAACTAACATGAGGAAGACCAAGCGAACTATAACTTAGGATCACGATGAATAACCCCCCATCGGTAACGAGGTGGTCTATTTGCCAAGGTAAACCATACTTCACCTCATGGTAATATGACCTATATCGTACGAATCAACCCTCTTTATAGGAATATGACCCATTTCGAAAAGGATTTCATTATAAAGTGCCATAGATGGATCCACTATTATAGCAAGGGTAATAAATAATCCTATGGTGGCACATAGTTTAGAGACTAAAGACTTTATATAAGGACCCCTTGAGTCAAGCCCCCATCTTAAGCCTCAATCGGTGCTAAATCTAATCCCACGAAATACTTGAAATAATCATACTTTAATAACTTGTAAGAATCATGATAACATGACATGGTAGTTCTTGAACATGCTTGACCTATACTAGTGAGCCTAACTTGAATATGAGAGTAGATAATAATAATATCTGAACCCTTACTTTAAAATGAATGGCTCACAAGAGGTAAAAATATTGAAATAGGACTTAACTTGATAATTGTAAAATCATAGATACTTTTCATGAATTCAACTCATGCTTGAAAGCCCTTAATCATCAAGAAGTCACTTGACTTGTACATCATGTAATAAATCATCAATAACTTGAGAATTCTTGTCATGTCATTTTATCAAACATATGGTGAGTTCATGATACTTGTTCAAAATCATGCAATTCAAGAGTGAAATAATATGAGTAATCTTAATGCAAATCAACCCACCAATATAGAAGTAAAACCCTTATGTAGGGAACCTTGAAATCCATTTCAAAAGCTCATAATAGTTCATAATTTCATAGCTCAAATCATGCATAATCTCAACAGACAAAATCAATTCATGGAATAAGCTTGAAATAGACATTCATGGATAATCAATCAATACTTGGTAAAACCCCAACATGATTTATGTTTATATTTAGTAATGACAGATCCTCATAGGTAATACAACTTGAAAATATGCAAATTTTCATAAAAACAGAAGGTGGCTCCATGGGTGAAAAGATCTATGGATGAAGACCCACATACCTTAAACCTTGAATCCCTTGAGGTGAACTTGATGTCGACTTAGAGCTTGAAATGAGTCCTCGAGTTCAAAAATTGAGCTTGAAATCCTTAAATTTAAATGAGAGAATTGATAAAGTCTTAGAGAGATTTTAGAGAGTGTTTTGTGAGTTATAGAGTTGAAAAATGGCTAAGTATGGGAGATTTCATGTTTAAGTGGGCATGGGGCTATGACCCCAATGCCCTTGGGTAAAATAAGAAAATCAAGGAAAATGTTACATTGGCCCACGCCCCTTGCACGACGTGGACCAGACGTGAAGTGCAAAATGTACAGTGGCGCGCGCGTGCCCCTGGCACATCGCGCACTGGGCGCTGACAACCACTGGAAATCATAAAATTAGTGAAAAATATTTTTTGCTATGGGTCTTCTAAAATTCGGGTTATAGCCATTTCTCACTCAATTTTACCCCTCTAATCGAGAATATGAAGTCAGATTTTTGAAATTACGCATGAATTTTGAGATATATAAAAATTACTATTATGGGGCATTTTGAAGCATATGAGGGGTATTTCAGTTCCATTTGTGCTTGATGGTGAAAATGTCTAAGAGAAAATCTTTACTCTTGGTCTGAACCGATTTGTCTATTATGAGTGACTTGTGACTGTCCAGATTGGTTGATCGAGTATTGGGAGAAGGCTTGATCATTATTCGTGCCTAATGATGAGAATGTGGAAGGTGATGTTCTTACCCTTGACTTAATTGATGTTCCTATCCTTGAGTTGATGCATCTATTCTGGAGGCTTGAGCAAAATTTGTTAAGGTTGATGAGAAGCCAAGAGTTTGATTGATTGAATGAGTCTTGAGTATATTCGTGCCTTAATACCACCTTATTCATCATTCCAGGGAAGATGATCCCAAAGTGGAGATGATGCAACACCCGATAGAATTATCAAAATACCCCTAAAGAAGAGGTGTGTGCATAATGCGTCTTCCCATGCTTTGATGGCAAATTCGAGATCAGATATACCATCCACATGAAAAATTGAGTGAAAATGGTATCAATTGACTTTTAGAGCAATCGAATCAAAAGATAATTTTTTAATACGAAAATGCAAACCAGCGTTGGTGTACGATAGAGGCGCAACACGCCTCAATCGCGGACTAACGCTTATATTCTTCTAAAATTTGTCTATGGGATTTGGAAAACTCGTTTAGAGAATTTTTTACAAAAAATGCCAAAAGTATACACAGTCTGTGTCACGGACCCTATGTCCTGAGACGAACTTTTTAAAATTTCGTAAGGGGCATCCTAGACCTTTTCAAACCCCTTCAAGAGCTTAATATATGACCTAAATAGGTCGTTTTAAGTATAAAAAGGGTTTTAACCTATTCTAAATCCCTTTTAAGTCCTTGAAAAAGGACTAGGGGTTGAAAGAAGAAAAGAGGAACATAAGAATAAAGAA
Organism: Solanum ossicruentum; assembly: GCA_025774065.1. Classification (NCBI taxonomy): domain Eukaryota; kingdom Viridiplantae; phylum Streptophyta; class Magnoliopsida; order Solanales; family Solanaceae; genus Solanum; species Solanum ossicruentum. The sequence goes on from JAOTQR010076833.1 coordinate 10,687, forward strand.
TTCAAGGGAGAATTCTCTAAGGTTGATTGGTAAAGCTTCACACCAGGTATATAAGGCTAAACTAAAAGCATGAGATTATTCTCTCATGCGCCCCATAGATAGTCATAGAAGAGTTGAAAGTCTAATGAATCTATATACATGATTCTTGAATGGTTTCTTGAAGATTTTCTTGAAAATTATATTACTTATATGTATTTTTATATGTTGATGATCATAGTAAACTTGTTTTCTTGAATTGATTACTTTTCATGGATTGCATAATCATACATGATAATTTTAAAAACATGCATGAATAAACCTAGGGATTGAGTCTAGAGCCTTGATTGGAGAATGTCGTTTGTGATTGTGATGTGACAATGATGAGATTATAAGTTGATAGATCTTGATAAGTCTTATGGGTTTTCATAAATAAACTCTAATGATTTTTCTATTCGATTGTTCCCTAAAGATTTTCTAAGTCTTGAGCTATTGATTGAGTCATTGATTGATGAGATGATGAAAGTCTCTATGAGACTGGCTGAATGATGAGTGCCTGCACGAGGTTGATTTGAGATGAGTTGATTGAGATGATTTGATTTGATGGATTGTCTTAGGAGCATTGAATCTTGGGAGGAGTATCAAGCACTGAAAGAGTAAGAGTTAATCCAACTCGATCTCGTCAAACTACGTAGCCAAGCATAGGTGGGGATTTGAACTATCATATTACATTGTGGTTCCTTCTTGATAGAGTCCCTGCAATGATAGAGGACTTGTTTGATTTGCTTATAGTCTCTAGTTGGATTTGATTCGTTCGCTACCTAGCAAGTATGGAATGACTGTGGCAATATCAACATGATTATCATACAATCACTAGCTCATAAGTGATTGTTGTCAGATAAGAAAAACTCCCAGAAAGTTCCCACATTGAGTACTCTAAGTCAAGATGAGATAATTTGAGTTCCATTGAGTTGAGTTTAATTTGATTGATGGGGTTTGATTGGTTGATGAAACACTTACCTACTCTTTATTCTTGCTTTATATAGACATTTGACATGTTGGTTGTTCATTATTCTGAGTTGATTGTTGTCCCATATCTAACTAAAAATACAAATTATTGCAGTAAAGCTTTAAAAAAAACTTAAAAATTTATAATCCTAACAGTATATAAGGCAAAAGTACTTTAAAAAAATCCAAAAAAAGGTAAAGAGATGCATATACCACTAATGGAAGTTACTTCATGAAGCGCACTAATAGAAACTTATTGAATTTTTCAAAATACTCAATATTTTAGAGAAGAAATCATACAAAAAGCCAAAAAAAAGCTGACATGAAAAGAGATATCTGGATTGGGCCACTTCTAATGCCCGCATCAAATTTGAAGAAAATTACATAGAATGTCCACTAAATATAGTGGTATTGATCTTTTTCCCTCCATAAGAAATGTTTCACAAAAATGTCCTTTTTGCATTTCAAGTTTAATCAAACTACACCTCTTATTAGGGGCATTTTTGTAAGATGATTTTTATGAGGGAAAAAATATCAAGACCACCTCTTGTGGGGGCCATTTTTTAACATAACCCATGAATTTGCCAAGTATAAAAGAGGGTGAATTGGGCCTCAACTAATTAATGGACTGTGTGAATATATGGAATATTCAATAAATAATGGAATGACCTATAATGTAAATATTTTGGGCTAAAATCCAATTCAGATAATTAAGTTAGGGGGAAATTTAATTTGTATAAATATTTGGGAAAACTAAGTGTATACCCCTTTAAAGCAAAGTAGTTACATCCATATACTCCTTTACATTTTATACCCTATACTATACAAATTTGCACCCCAAATATTAAAATTCGCACATTGACGTCATACTAACATCAGCATCTGCTTGTATAATATACCAAATATATCACAAATGATTAAACTCAGTTCTATATGACACCGATATGGTGTCAAGACCCAACCCCGGGGCCATGACTGGTGTCGATTGGACACCTAGACCAACGTTCAACCACAAGTCTCATCCTTAAGTA
>JAOTQR010076834.1:0-12700 GCA_025774065.1 Solanum ossicruentum
AAAACTGGTCGCCGACTTTCTACGGCAGGTCCTTCCGACTCGTAAAGTGATTTACGAGTCCTTATAGGGGTCTTATATTCAGCTTTTTGAATCTTGGACTTCAGTCCCATGAATCCACTTTGTGAGTCGTAGATAGATTCATGACTCGTATTGCACTCTGATAGACTTCATTTGCATCAATTGGTGCTTCACTGGATATCTTCACGAAACCTCTCTATACGACTCGTAGAGTGATCTACGACCCATATAGAGGTCTCATATAGCTGAACTTCAGAAATCAGAAAAGTTTGCAATTTTGCCCCAAAGTCATGCCAACTTGCTTTCCAACGAAAAAAATAAAAACACATAAAAAACATAAATGTTGCATCGAGAACACCCAAAATCCTAAGTTTAAAGCATTAAATGTGTTGTATTTTGATAGCACATCATAACTCACTTCTAAAGAATTGCCAAAAATCGATGCAATTTGACTGAAAAGAGACATAGTCACTTCCGTCCCTTTTTTGCTTGACGCTTTTCAAAAGAGACATACAACATCATTTTTATTTTTCATTTTAAATTAATTAAATAAAGCAACAGGCTACGTCACTTTTTAAAATTGTTTTAATCTTTTTGAAAAAAGTGACGATCTTAGGGGACCTGCCCGTGACTTTTATTATTCATCTTATTAAAATTTTTTAGAAAAGTGATGGACTAAAGGTCCAATTCATCTCTTTTATAGAATATCTCTTAAAAATATTCAGAAAAGCGACAGACTAATGGTCCATGTTTATCGTTTTTCTAGAATTGAAAAAATATGCAGAAAAGAGACAGACTAAAAGACCTAGTTGTAATGACCCTCTAGGTCATTTCTATGATTTTGTTGTAATAATATTGAATTGAGCATGTGTATAGTGACCTTGGGACTATTGAGGTGATTATTGGTCGGGTCATTCTGGAGTTATGTAGATTTTTTGAGTTAACCGAGAAGTTGTATCCGTAAAATGAAGTTTTCAGTTAAAGTCATAGTAAATGACCTCAGAACGAAATTCTGATGATTCCATTAGCCCCGGAATGATCGAATTAGGCTAGAGGCATATTTCATTCAATTATATCATGGATTGCAAATTTAGCCGCCGAAATCGAGTAATAGTTGACTCAATCAACACCCTCAGGAATCGTGTCCTAGATTAAAATTATGATAGCATGATTAGCTCTAGAACGTTGATCTTAATCTGGGGTAACCCTTCATTTGATGCTAGGGATGCCTGGATGTGATTTGACCCCTAGGGCTTTCCGTTAATTGTTGAAGATAAAGAATTGGGACCGTCACTTTATTGTAGAAAGCTCTGTTAGAAATTCTGACCTCACTGTTGGATCCGAAACATCGAAATCCTTTGGGTTACATGGTTTGTTTGCAAAAATCAAAGTATAGACGAGCCAAAAACGATGAAAAAGAGATTGAAGGAAGAATGGAAAAAGAAAGGGCTAGGAGGTAGATTTTGGGGTTGACACATGGTGCAGTTAGGTCCTGCCACGTGCTAGCAACGTGTCATTAGCTATATATATGTTGTTTCCAGGGAATCATATTATATAGTCCTCCCAACTTTGCACTGCGATTTCGAGCTCAATTTTCATCGAATATGAGTGACTCAAAAGGTTACGTTACTCCAATTTTCCCAAGAAAAGTCATGGTGAAGTCGGATTCTAATTTGACATGTATTTTGAGGTAAATCTCTATGTTTTTGTCGTTTATATACGGAATGAGTGAGAATTTTACATTGCGATATCTCTATCATTTCTCAATAGAATTAAGTAAAATTTGTGCCTAAGTTGTTCTACGTTCTGAGAGAAACTCTGTGGTATGCTGAATATTTGATGATTTTGTCCAATTTTTGAGAATTTTGACCGAGAAAATTTTGAAAAGAATGTTTTTCTAGTAAAGTGTTTTTGACTTCTTTTTTGGACCTTTTCTTGGTCTTTTAGGGTCCATTTTGGGTTGAATTTCTGGCTATGGACTCAGGGTTATGTAGGGATCATTTTGAAGGGATTGGTTTGGTATTTTAGGTGTGGGCCTTGATTTTCTCCATTTTTATTGTAATTGATTTAATTTTACCTATTTCCTTAGATTACAACCAAATCAGTCATAATGATCTTGTGACTTAGGTTTTAACAGTTGAGCAACATCAAAAAGTTATTTAGACGGGAAAAGCTTGGTTGGATTAACTCGGACAAGAGATGTCGGATGCCAGGTAGCCTAGGCTTTCTCTTAACCTTAGACTAAGCTAAAATATTTGCATATTTGAGTTGGAATATGTAGAAAAATATTGTTTATGGATTGAGTTGTGGAGTATATGTTGTATATGGTTGGATGCAATCTGTATGTTGTTTATATATATGGTTATGGGGTAGTATTTATTGTGTTGAGGCCTGTGTTGGTTGTAGGTGCTATATTACTTAAGTTCTTACATTATATGGATATGAAAGGGCCTAAAAGGGGTTGGCTGGAGAAATGAACATGTGATAGGTATGTACACTAAGCTTGACTCTTGCTTATATGTGTGTGTGGTCTAAGGCTACAGGAATAGACTAGAAATTGAGGTTGACCTGTGATTACATGCTATCCTGTGCACTGAATCTAGTATCTATATCTGGTTCATATGTATAGATATGATATGGCAACAATTATCTATATCTTTTCTGAGTACTTCTGGTAGAATTTCCTAATTAAACATGATTTTGGTGTTGCCTAGTGGTTTATATGATCCTCTATCCTGTTGTTATCTATTATGTACTTATGCCAAAGGTTAGTGACTAGAGACACATAACATGTTTTTGGGATAGGTATAGTGTATCCCTAAGAGAGTCTTGCATTTTCTGATGCAAGAGGTGTTGCTATTGAGCCATTGGTCGGTATGAGATGGGAGTGTGACCTTATTAATGAGGGGCAACTCTTTTCCTACGGGATTCACCAGATTATCTGTGATGAGATACTAGCAGTGTGAGTTAGTTCTGGGTATGGGATCCTATTTAGAGAGGGGCACTTTTTTAGTGGGCGGCATATGATTGCCTCAACAATGTCTTGGATAGCAGCTAGACTATGATATGATTCTTGGTAAGTGACATCTATCTGATTATGTAGCCTCTTGGGCCTTAGCTTAGGTTATATCGACGCTGCCTTATGAGTTGCTTTTCAAAAAAAAGGGCCTGGTAAGGATTGAAAATGAGTTAGAGCCTAAGGCATGAATATTGACTTGACTTGCACTTATATGAGTCTGTATTGCCTGTTTCTACAAAGATATGCAGACTGAGAGACTGTGCATTGACTCTATGTCATACAGTGCCTTGATTACGAGCATACTATGATTCTACTTGGCCCATCTATCGGGGGAACCTATGATACCTCTGTTATTACAACACTTTTATTTACATTACTTGTAGTGGGATATATTGTATCATGGTTTCCTGTTGAGCCCGATTCTATTTGGATTATTGAAGTCTACGCACTATTATACTGAGGTTTGTTGCTACTCTGAGTTCCTTGCATACCTTGGAAATGAGTTATTTATTGCAATTTTGGAGAGATGATATTATTGGGGGATTCAGATTCAGTTAGAGAGAGAGGAGAACTCCTGACATTACACTCGAAGACCTAGATAACACACGCTTTTGTTCAAGCCTCTGGTGGTCACATCCGGATGTCTGAGATAGGAGTGTCAATTCTAAAAGGGGTCTAAGCAATTGCCATTACTTTGGGCCTGGGCCTTGTTGACTACATTTTTGGGGCTAGGCCTCATTGATTTATATTTTGGGTTGAGGACCCCATCGATTATATTTGGGGCTGAGGCCCTGTGATTGTTATTCTAAGTTGAGATCCACTTGTTATGGAGGTGGATTCTTTCTCCCACTAGGGATATATCTGTCACGACCTAGGGCCTAGACGCGACACGGTGAATGGGGAACCCGAAGGAACCCCAATCGAGCCTCTCAGCTTATCATTACATATCATTGGTCGCAGAAGTATGTAAAGACATAAAATAAGATTAATGGGCAAAAGGGCTAAGGGATAGCTTGCAAAACAACATCATTAAGAGACAAGGAGTCAAAGCTCATACCATAGATACATAACTTGTCCAACAAGTACCTCTAAATACATAAATTAGAGCGGGGGTCAAGACAAAGTAACCAGGCTCACCCTCATAGTTAAAATAGAACATAAAATAGAGTGTCTCAATATAATGCAATAGAATAAAAAACTAAGCTCCCCAAAATGAAGGACTCACTAACTAGCTTGAATAGGACCTCACTAGCCACGTGGAGGAGAATGATCAACTTGGGCTGCAGTTCGTACATGGTGATATCATGTAGGAAAGATTATGCATTAGTACGTTTGAATATACAAGTTATATATGACTCAATGCAACAAGAGATAGACATCATCAACAAAATGCATAACAATAGGTAATAGAAATAATGTAACAATATGACATGTATGGTAATGCATAAGCAAAACATGCTTAAGTAACTCATGCTAATATAGGATATCATTAGTGAAGAATAGACCAACTAGATTTTCAAAGTATAAACCCTTTAGTCGGTTGATGATGATCTTACCCCATCACCTTAGTGGTGTGGTACAAACCCCTTACATGGTTGATTGTAATCACACTTTATCACCCTGCTGGCGAAGTACACTCCCCCACATTGTTTGATGAGTACAAACCCCCACCTTGGTTGATGAGAAAAAACCCCTTCCTCGGTTAATGAGTACAAACCCTCACCTCGGTTGATGAGTACAAAACCCCACCTCAGTTGATGAGTACAAACCCTCACCTCGGTTGATGGGTACAAACCCCCACCTTGGTTGTCCAAATTCTTAGTCCCCCGGATTGGGCATTATCTAATGCAACACTTTATATAGGATACATCATATACATAATCTCATTTCATCATCATAACATCAATTATATCATATCTCATACTCTGGACCTTCAATTCCGTAAGAAACCCTAGCTAGACATTTTATCAAACACTTGGGGAGGGGGTAATAGGGGTAAAAGACCATGAAATTTAAAGATGAAATCATGAAATAAAATCTATTATAAAACCATCAATCAACACCTTGCAACACCCCTAATACATTCACATCAAATCCAACATTATATCTGAGATTTAGAGCTCAAAACATGCTAAAACAGCCATACTTTCATGAACTCAAATCATAGTGTAGTAAATTTCTTAATGTACAAGACCCACATATAAAATTAACTTTAAATCATGCAATATTAGTCAAAAGAAAGCTTAGGTATCATGGGTTAAAGGACCCAATGGTTCAACACCACATAACTTAGTTTTGGGAAAGTTCTTGATGAAGTTTGAAAATAGAGGCTTGAAGCTTGAAAAGAATCCTTAGTTTTGGATGAGGGTTTTGATTCTTGATTTTGGAGTGAAAACATGGCTAAGTGTTTTAGTGAGTGTTGGGAAATGTTTTAGGGGATATAAGAGCGAAATTTTGCTAAGTATAGTTAAAAACACGTTTGGCAAAACATGGGCCCAACACTTAGAAATATTTGGACGAACTAAAAAAATAGGCAAAAAACTACACCAGTGCACATCGTGTAGAGGACGCGCACTGCTCTTTGGAATTTGTACTTTTGAAAATCAAAATTGCTAATATTGCACTCTTAAATCGGGGTTAGACCCTTTTTCACCTAATTTTGACCCCTGATCAAAAATATGAAGTTGGATTACTAAAGTAACGAACAAAGATGTATGAAAATTAAAATTCTGGGAATTCCAAGGCACATTTTTGGGCACTTTTTAGGGTCATTTAAATGGGCCACCATTCTGCATATATATTTTGGATTGGGTTCCACATGCCAGCACGGGGTCAAGGACCCAGATTTATGTGATTGTTGCGGCGAAGCCCGTTATTGATTACCCGCAGATCCACACACCTATTCACACCATGATTGTGTATAAGTGTATACCTCCTGGGCTTATGGGGGCTAGGAGGTATTCAGGCTTTGACATTAGGGCTTTACACCTAAGCACAATTGACCCTTGTTATGATGATATGGAGGGCTGGGCTCTATGATGGTTCTATGGGATTCTGTGATGATCAATTGGTTTTATATTATGTGTGGATATACCTTCTGTGCTTATGGGGGCCTAGTTAGCATACAAGAATAGATATTAGGGCCTTGCACCCGCATAAAACACTATGCCTCTATTGGGGGCAGTTGCAATATTGGCCTACACGGTCTTCTTTAGTCGGTATCGATGTTCAGTACTTGGGCTGGTTCAGGTTATCATTATTCTTTACTTCGATTGGTTCAGTTGTGGTTTGAGGGTTCCCCGACATGCCTACTCCTTGATCTAATTTTGTTTTGCTACACTACTACAGTTGGACTTTATATATGTTCACTATTTTACTCAATCGGTCGATGATGCCTACTGGATGCTTTTTCTGGTACTTACTGATATTTCTGCATCTTTCCATAGTAGAGGTCCAATTACGGGCTGTGATAGCTGAGTTAGAGAACTTCGGGAGCGCTTAAGAGACTTTTGGTGAGCACCGACATATCTGGCTTCTTTGTAGTCTCCTCTATGTCGATGTCCATCTTTTGTATATAGACATTATCCTTGTATAGTAATGTTATATATTTGTAGTGGCACTATCATTTTGTATATTATTATGGTTATTGATATATGTATATGATATGTTCTTGTGTCTAATGTAACTCTGTATAGTTAACTTCTAGGCTCCGGGTAGGTTTCAACGTATATATTATAGTTGTATCAAATTGGTTTGGACTAGAGAATTAGGACAGGTACCCTTGGGTTAGGAATTGGCTTGCCAATAGGTGGGACTTAGCAGGCATCATCATGATCAGGACCGAGTCATGACATAGTGGTATCAGAGCTCAAGGCTCACTAGTCTCAATTGTCTAGAGCTACCATCTAGTAGAGTCTTATAAATAGGTGCAGAGACGTCTGTTGCTTATCTCTAGGAGGATATAGGAAGTTTAGGAACTTTCCTATGTTATTGATTTTTTTGTGCGTCTTGACAATAGTTTCAAGATTTTTGAGAATTTTGCTCCGTTCGTCCCTCCACATGGATATCGCGCAAAGTCTAGACTCCACGCAAGGAAAGTGTAGCATAGTTAGTCTTAGAAAGAGAGAAGGCCCAAAGCCTGTGCCTTGAAAATAGACTTCGTGATCAGTATTTGATTGGTGGTGGCTATGTATTACAGTATGAGAGATGTTGTTCTGGACGGAGTAATGTGATATCTATATCTACATGTCAGTGGCTTTTTAAAGGTTATATGGGTTGTGAGCACTCTTGATTGAGATCCTGAAGGCAAGATAAGTTGTGATTGAGGTAAGGGTGAGCATTGTTGCGTTCTGAATATCTATATTTGATTATTTACCTACTGGTTTACTCTGTTGGGTTTTCTGATATTGATAAGTATATGTCCTTGGTGGGATTCTCAGTAGTTGCTGCCGATGTTATGATTAAACACTATTGAAGGCTGAATGTAAGCCAAACCCTATGATTTATACATATGACTATTTTGATGCTTACCTACTGGAGTGGTTAGTCTGATACTAGTGTACACTGTATATGAGAGGCCGACTATCGGTCATACCCCTTTCTATACCTTGTGCCAATATGGTTACGATTCTGTTGTGATGATTTGTTGATATGCGATTCTCCTAATTTTTGTGTGACTCGACTTTGGGATAAAATGTTATGCCTGGAGGCTTAGTTGGATTGTCTATTGTTGTATCAAGTATTGTTTCATTATCAACTGAACTGTCGACCCCTCTTTCTTAGGAATTTGATATGATTGTTAGCCAACTGGGATTTTGTTATTCAAATTCCTGGCTATGATTTCCAGTAGGGATGTTGATCACCTTGTCAGGTTGCCTTATATTGAGTAATAATTTCACATTCTTAGCTATATTGCTTAGCTTATCTCCCACTTGAGTATGGGTTCTGGGGTTCTTTTATCTCGGGTCATATATTGAGGTAGTGGAAGGTCTCTTTTATTAGTGGGAGATTAGATATGATGATTCGTCAAGATTGTGATACGTAGGCCGAGTGATATTATCAACGGCCTTGTTTTGATATTTCCCTTGGGGCGGACTCACTTGTTTCTATTTTATGGTTGTTGATGTCATACTCTGGTTAGCTAGTTTGAGCCTACAGCGCAAGGCCCATATGGTATAGATTTGTTACACGATGCCTTAGCAAAGGTTCAGAGTGTTCGAGATAGATTGAGGATACCTCTGAGTTAGCACCCAGGGTTATGTTGACCACTGACGCCAATTTGTATAGTTTGAAATTTAGGATAGAGTAGTTCTTAAGATGTCACTCCTGAGAGAAGTTATGCAGGTTAGAAGGCGAGGTGAGTTTGCCCTCGATATACTAGTCCTATTGAGGTTTTGAAAGGGGTTGGACCGGTTGCATCTGAGTTAGCTCTATCTCTAGCTTGTTTTGTTATACATCCTACTTTTCACGTATTGATGTTGTGCCGGTGTATTCTTGATGAGTTACATGTACCCCAGTATGATTTCATGGAGTTAGGTGATTGTCTAATGTTACTAAGGGAGGTTGTGGACTTATGGTGGAACATATTTTGGGGGTTGTACCCAGTTATTTTGGGGCCATTGTGAGGGGATAATTATGGTTGTTGGGTTGACTACTCTGCTGGGTAGCATGAATTTAGTGACTTATAAGCACCAGTTGCTGCTGTTATGGTTTCTCCCAAGAATTAATCGTGAAATGCTACAAAATAAGGGGCTAAATAGTAATAACTACTGAGAACCATGTTTGAGAAGTGAGATACAAATGCCTGGGGATGAAGGGAAGTACAAAAAAGCCTTTTGAGTGGGTAGCCTATTTGGTATTTGCTATATTGGTGATATTTGGTGGCGATGCCAGGTGGATTGGATAGCAAAGGAAGGGGGTTTTGGTCCTACATGTGAATGAGAGCACATTAGCTATTGCGCGTAGTTATTTGGTTAGCCAGTGGCCATTTGTGATTGATTGTTGGAATCACTTGTATAAAGAATCCTAGAATGGAGTAAAAGCCGTATATGTAAACCACGAGTACCGTTATGAACAACCATGATTAACCGAACATCAGGTGATGTAGTAAGGACAGGTATGTCTAGCCAATTGATCCTCGTGACTTATTTGTTGATTAAGCAGAGGGGACAAATAGTGGATTCTTGAGTCTTCCTTTTGGAATTGCTGCACTGATTCACTGTTATATACAGATAGGAAGTGGGATTTCTACATAGTGAGGGTGGAACTAAGTTATTGTATAATGCGGTACATGCTTATGACTTATATACTCGTGGTGAAGATTAGAGCCTACAGGTATGCCTGTGTTTGTACTTTCACGGACAAAAGTCTTCTTAGTAGGGATGTCATAATGATCCTCTGGTCATTTCTATGGTTTTGTTGTTATTATGTTTATTTGGGCATGTGTATAATGACCTCAGGACTATTGAGGTGATTATTGGTCGGGTTATTCAGGGTTTATGTAGATGTTTCTGTCAATGGGGAAATTATATTTGTAAAATAAAGTTTTCAAATGAAGTCCTACTAAATGACCTCTTAATGGAATTCTAACGATTCCATTAGCTTCTGAACAATCGAGTTAGGCTAGAGGCATGTCTGGTACAATTATATCATTTATTGTAAATTTATCCGCCGAAATCGAGTAATAGTTGACTCAGTCAATGCCCTCAGGAACCGTGCCCCAGATGAAAATTTTGATAGCATAGTTAGCTTCGAAACATTGAATTTGATCTAACGCGACCCTTCATTTGATACCAGGGACGTCCAGATGTGATTTTACCCCCAGGCCTTTCCGTTAATTGTTGCAAATAAAGAAGTAGGACCATTATGTTATAGTAGGAAGCTCCGCTGGAAATTCTAACGACATCTTTGAATCTAAAATGTCGAAATCCTGTGGGTTACATAGTTCGTTTGCAAATATCAGAGTTCAGACTAGCCCAAATTAACAAAAAAAGGATTGAGGGAAGAATGGAAAGAGAGAGGGCGAGGTGGTATATTTTGGGGCTGACATGCGATGCAGTTTAGACCTGCCATGTGTCAACAATGAGTCTTTTTCTATATATGTTGTTTCTATGGAAATATATTATATATTCCTCTGAACTTTGCACCGTGATTTCGAGCTTATTTTTCATCCGATTTGAGTGATTGAAAAGGCTACATGACTTGAATTTTTCCAATGAACGTTGTAGTGAAGTAGGATTCGAGATTTGACATGTATTTTGTGGTAAATCTCTACCTTTTCATTGTTGATATATCAAGAATGACCGAAAACTTTACATTTCAATATCTCGGTCATTTCTCAATGAAATTAAGTGAAATTTGTACCTAAATTATTCTACGTTCCGAGAGGAACACTGTGGTATGCTTGGTGTTCGCTAATTTTATCTGGTTTTTGAGAAATGACAAAGAAAGTTTTGAAAAGAATAATTTTCTGGTAAAAATTTTTAACTTCAATTTTGGATCTTTTCTTGATCTTCTGGGTTCATTTTAGGACGTATTTTTCTAGCTATGGACATAGGGTGATGTGGGGATCGCTTTTTAGGATTGGTTTTGAATTCAAGTGTTGGCCCTGTTTTTCCCCATTTTAGTCATAATTGATGTAATTTTGCCTGTTTTTGAGATTTTACAACCAATTAGTCATAATGATCTTGTGGCTTATGTTTTAATAACTGTGTAACATCAAAAAGAGATTCAGAGGTGAAAAGCTTGGTTGGATTGACTCAGAGCATGAGACGTTGGATGCCAGGTAGCCTAGGCTTTATCTATACCCTAGACTGAGCTGAAATATTTGCGTATTTGAGTTAGAATGTGCACAAATGTACTTTTGATGGCTGGATGCAATCTATGTGTTATTTACACCCACACACACACACACACACACACACATATATATATATATATATAGATATAGATATAGATATAAAAGTTATGGGATGACAGTTGTTGTATTGAGGGTTGTGTTAGCTGTAGTTGCTATGTTACTTGAGTTTTTACACTATATAACTACTAAAGGGCCTGAAGGGGTTGGCTGGAGCGATAAACCTGTGACAGGTATGTACACTGAGCCTGACTCTTGCTGGTACATGTGTATGGTCTGAGGCTACAAGAATATACTAGCAATTGAGGTTGACCTATGATTTCATGCAACCATGCGCGCTGAATCTAGTATCTATATCTAGTTGCTATGTATATCCATGATGTGGCTACAATTATCTATCTCTTTTTTTTGTGCTTTTGGTATAATTTCCTGATAAAACATGATTCTGTGTTTCCCAGTGGTTTATATGATCCTATATCCTGCTATTATCTATTACATACTTGTTCCACTAGTTAGTTACTGGAGAGACACATCATGTTCTGGGGACGGGTATAGTGCACCCCTAAGAGTGTCTTGCATTTTATGACACAAGAGATGTTGCTACTGAGCAATTGGTTTATTTCAGATGGAAGTGTGATCCTATTAATGAGGGGTAGGTTTTATCCTCTGGGTTTCCCGAGATTATCAATGATGAGATACTAGTGGTATGAGTTAGTTTGGGGCATCAGATCCTATTTAGAGAGGGGCACATTTTTAGTGGGACAACACGTGGTTGCCTTGGCGATTTCCTGAATAGTAGCTGGACTGTGATATAATTCTGGGTAGGTGACATTCGTCTGATTATCTAGCCTCTTGGGCCTTAGCTTAGGTTATATCGACACTTCCCTATGAGTTGCTTTACATAGAAAGGGGCCTGATAAGGGCCAAATATGATCTAGAACCTAGGGCAGGCATGCGTACTAACTTGACTTGCACTTATATGAGTATGTATCTTTTGTTGCTATAGAGATATATGAACTAGGAGATTGTACATTGATTCTATGTCATACCGTGACTTGATTACGAACATACTATAATTCTACTGGGCCTATCTATTGGGGGCACCTATAATACCCCTGTTATTACTGCACTTTTATTTCCATTACTTGCGGTGGGCTAGATTGTAGCATGGTTTCCTGTTGAGCCCGATTCTATTTCGATTATTATGGTTTACACCCTATTACACTGAGGTTAATTGCTACTCTAAGTTCCTTCCATACCTTGGGAATGAGTTGTTTATTGCGATTCGGGAGAGATGATATTATTGGGGATCCGGATCCAGTTAGAAAGAGAGAGGGAGATTTTTTTGATGTTATGCTCTGAGACCCAGATGACACACCCTATTGTTAAAGTCTCTGGTGGTCACCCCTGAGTGTCTAGACCTAGGTGACGCTCCCCGTGGTCCTAGCCTTTGGAGGTCATGTCTGAGTATTCGAGACCAAGGTGTTTATTCTAAAAGGGTTTGAGTAATTGCAGTTACTTTAGGCCTGGTGCTTCATTGACTACATTTCAGGGGCTAGGCCCCATTGTTTGATATTTTGGGTCGAGGACCCCATTGATTACATTTGGGGGCAAAGCCCGTGGTTGGTATTCAGAGTTAAGACATATTTTCTATGCAAGGGGGATTCCTTCTCCTGCTGAGGATATGTCCCACCATTACACATACATATTTTGGATCAGGTGCCACGTGTTGGTTCAGGGTCAAGGACCCAAATTTATATGATTGTTGGGGTGAGGCCTATGATTTATTACTCGTGGATCCTTGCATC
>JAOTQR010076835.1:0-45844 GCA_025774065.1 Solanum ossicruentum
GTATATATAGACTTCCATCTTTTGGAAATTGCATCATAAGGGCTCCTAGTTAGCCCATTGACCAATTAGGTCCCAAAATTTTCTATTTTAATCCAATTAAGGACTTTCGACTTCAACTTAATTATTATTCTTAATAACGAGAGTACGGGGTCTAACACCCACACTTAAATATTTCCTCAAATTTTCATCGGGATTAAATTTTTGAAATTTCACAAGTGCACGAGAGGTCCGCCTCGCGGACCTGTTATCCTGACCTGTTCCACCAAAGTTTAAAATTTTAAATTTGTGAGGGGCATTTCGAACTTTTTTCAACAGCTCCTAAACTTGCAACATGACCCCTTTAGGTTATTTTGATGAGTACATAGGGTTAAAAACCCATTCTAAGTCCTTCTTCACAACACTTGAAATTTAGGGCTTGAGAGAGAAGAAAGAAGAACGTGATTGGAGAATTCAAGGAGAATTCTTGACGAGTGATTTGAAGAGATTCATTCCAGGTAAGTAAGGCTAATCAAAAGCATGCGATTGTTCTCTCATACGCCCAATAGATAGTCTTAGATGAGAGTTGAAGGTTCTTGAGTCTACATGCATGATTCTCTATTATTTTCTTGAGAAATTATATTTACTACATGTATTTTGGTTTGTTGATGATCATCACAAACTTATTTTCTTGAATTGAATTTTTTATATGAATTATTGCATAAACCATACTTATTATTTTTTAAAGATTGCATGAAAGAAGATAGGGATTGAGTCTAGAGCCTTGATTGAGAATGTTGATAGAGATTGTGATTGTGATGTGAGAATGATGATGAGTTGATAAAACTTGATAGTCCTACGAGTTTCCATAAATGAACTCTAATGATTTGTCTATTCGATTATTCCCTAATGATTGCTCAAATCCTTGAGTTGTTGATTGAGATGTTGATTTGTGAGATGATTACAGTGACTTTGAGACTAATTGAATGATGAGAGCCTTCATAAGGCTGAGTTGAGATGTATTGACTGGATGGATTGTTTTATGAGCATTGAGTCATGGGAGGAGTATCAAGCACCAAAAGAGTACTAGTTAGTCCAACTCACACTCGTGAAACTACATAGCCAAACATAGGTGAGGATTAGAACCATTACATCTCATTATGGTTCCCTCTAGATAAAGTCCCTGAAAAAATAGAGCACTTAACTTTAATGGATAGCTGGGATCCCTAATGGATTTGATTCATCCCCTACCTGGCAAGTATGGAACAACTGCGGCAACAACGGTGGCTTGTTGTACAATCACTGGCTCAGAAGTGATTGTTGTCGGGTAAGAGAAACTCCAAGAAAGTTCCTACCTTGAGTACTCTAAGTCGAGATGTGAAGAGATGAGTCCTTCTGAGATGAGTCTGATTTGACTGATAAGTTGATTGGTTGATGGGTCACTTGTCTACTCTTTATTCTTTCCTTAGATAGAAATTTTACATATTAATTAGTTTCCATATTGAGTTGATTTGTTATTTCTATATTGTTCTACCTGTTTCGGTTTCACTCAACTATTTTACATACCAGTACATTCCAAGTACTGAAATTCTCTTTTGGACTGCATCGTATTATTATGTAGATACACAGGATTAGCAGGCCAGTCATTGAGGACCTTTGAGCGTTCAGCAGATTGGTGAGCAACCCCTACTTCGGAGGATTTATTACATTATCTTTCATCATGCGTTAGAGTTAGAGTTGCTTATCTATTATTTTGATTAAGGTAGCCATGGGTCTGTCATTGGCACCACCTAATAGTGATAGTTGATGTTGGAACTTGTGAGCTAGTTTCTTTCTACTAGCCTTTCATTATATTATTATTTGAAACTAGATGATTAGATGTGCCAATTTATTCCTTATGTCTTCCGCTGATTTGTAGAATGTGTGAATGGATGAATGTAATGAGGCCAAGTGGTTCTCTTGGGGACTAGCAATAGTCTCTGGGTGCCAGCCACGTCTTAGGTCCCCTTTCGGGGCTTGACAAACTTGGTACCAGAGTATGAGTCCAAGTGTCCTAGAGAGTCTATGAAGCCTTGTCTAGTAGAGTCTTGTTTACAGGTGTGTTGTCGACCACACTTGATAAACAGAAGGCTATAGGACATTAGGAATTGTTTCCCTTCATTCTTGTTCTAAATTGTGCTATAGAGTTATACTCTATGAAAGTTCTATTCTAATTCGTGCTTTGCGCATTGCAAAATTGTGATCATACCTCCCAGAAGAGCTGTTAAAGGTAGAGGACATTCGGCCTGACAAAATGTCAATCCACATGAGCCTCAAGGACATGAGGTGCCCATGGATCAAGCTATCCCTAAGGCGCAGCCCCTGTAAAATGAGGTCTCTAATGCTGAGCTTCGCCAGGCTATCCAAACTCTAGCCCAGGCTGTCACAACACCTGCTATGAGACAAGGAGCGGCCCGACAGGATGTCCATAACACTTATAGAGTCCAAGAATTCTTAAGGATGAATACTCTTGAGTTCACAGGGCCTTCATCCACTGAGGATCCTGAGAACTATGTAGAGGAACTTTAGAAAGTGTTCCAAGTGATGCATGTGGCTGATGCTGATAGAGTAGAATTGGCTGCTTATCAACTTCAGGGGGTGGCTAGATTGTGGTACAACTAGTGTAAGAAGGATAAAGGGGAGAATACCCTCGTGATGACTTAGGCTTTGTTCGAGGAAACTTTCTTGGGATGTTTCTTCCCAAGGGAGAGAAGAGACGTGAAGGTGAGTGAGTTTTTGACCTTGAAACAGGGCCCTATGACTGTACAAGAGTATGGGCTGAAGTTTACATAATTATCCCGCTATGCTCCAAATATGGTTGCTGATATGAGGGGGAGGATGGGGATGTATGTTGATGGGTTGAATAGAGGGCCAAAGAGAGATAGGAGTGGAGCAATGTTCGTGAGTGATATGGATATTGAGAGATTGATGATGTTCATGCAACAAGCTGATGAGGAGAGGCAACATGATAGGGAAGAGTTAAGAAGCAAGAAAGCTAAGATATCCAGCCATGAGGTTAGGAAGAAAGGCAATGGAAATCAGTTTCCAGCACTATCATCTACTAGTGCACCTGCACCTAGAGTCAGAAATGATCAGAAGTCTTAGAATGTTGGAGCCCGTGGGTCTCAGTCACAAACTAGTGTGTCTCAAGGTTCACAAGGTAAACCACCCTGTGGTACATGTGGCAAGTTGTACATAGGTAAAGTGTGGACAAGCAGGCCACTACCAGAGGGAGTGCCCAAAGTGGGCTAACCAGGCTCAATCTTCTGCACCGGTCCTGCCAGCTAAGGGGAATCAAAGAGGCACCACTTCAGTCACAAGTAGAGCTATAAACCATTTGTATTCCATGGGCAGTCGACATGATCAGGAGAACTCCCCAGATGTTGTGACAGGTATGATTAGAGTCTTTTCTATTGATTGTTATGTGTTGATGGATCTTGGTGCCACCTTATCTTTTGTAACTCCTTACATAGCCAGTAGATTTGATAGAACCCTTGGGAATCTTCTTGAACCCTTTGATGTTTCTACTCTAGTGGGTGAGTCTATTCGAGCTGAGAGAGTCTATAGAGCTTGTGTAGAGTCCATCTATCATAGGGATACTACCATTGATCTGATTGAGTTAGATATGACCGATTTTGATTTGACCCTTAACATTGATTGGCTCTACGCTTGTTATGCCTCCATTGATTATAGAGCCCGAATCATTAAGTTCCATTTTCCAAATGAACCAGTTCTAGAGTGATTTCGTAGCACCTAAAGGAAATTTTATCTCCTACCTTAGAGCTAGAAAGATGATTGCGAAGGGGTATATCTATCATCTTGTAAGAGTTAAGTCCGATGATGTTGAGTCCCCTACTCTTGAGTCAGTCCCAATCGTGAATGAATTTCTAGAAGTGTTTCATGAAGACCAGGACTGATGTTCTTCCTAATACCCAGCCTATCTCAATTCCACCTTATAGGATGGCCCCCATTGATTTGAAAGAATCAGAGGAGCAGTTGAAAGATTTGTTAGAGAAGGGCTTCATAAGGCCGAGTCTTTCTCTGTGAGGTGCTCTTGTCCTATTCGTGCGAAAGAAAGATGGATCTCTCAGAATGTGTATTGATTATAGGCAACTGAACAAGGTCATCATAAAGAATAAGTATCCTTTCCTATGGATAGATGACTTGTTTGACCAACTTCAAGGTGCCTCTTGTTTCTCAAAGATAGACCTCCAATCGGGTTACCATCAGTTCAAAGTGAGTGAATGTGTCATTCCAAAGACAACCTTTAAAACTAGATATGGCCATTTTGCATTCATGGTTATGTCTTTTGGGTTGATGAATGCACCTGAGCCTTTATGGATTTGATGAATAGGGTATTCCGACAGTATCTGGACATGTTTATGATTGTGTTTATTAATGATATTTTGGTGTATTCAAAAGATGAAGAGGAGCATGCAAATCACCTCAGAATTTTCCTTCAAACCCTTAAGGCCCATGAGTTGTAAGCAAAGTTTTTGAAGTGTGAATTCTGGCTTAAATTTGTGGCTTTCCGAGGCCATATTATCCCTGGTAATGGTATTCGAATGGATGTTCAAAATATTGAAGCGGTTTAGAACTGGCCCATACCAACCTCTCTAACCGACATAAGGAGTTTTTTGGGGTTGGCAGGCTACTACCATCAATTTGTTGAGGGATTTTCTTCCTTATCCACACCATTGACAAAGCTAACTCAGCAAAAGGTCAAGTTTTAGTGGTCTGATAAGTGTGAGAAAAGTTTCCAAGAATTAAAGACTAGACTGACTATTGCACCAGTCCTAACCTTGCCCGATTGAACAAACGATTTTGTGATCTATTGCGATGCTTTGGGAGTTGCATTGGGATGTGTGTCGATGCAGAGAGGGAAGGTGATAGCCTATGCTTCTAAAAAACTTAAGATTCATGAGAGGAACTATCCAACCCATGATCTTAAGTTGGCGGCAGTGGTTTTTGTACTCAAAATCTGGCGCCACTACTTGTATGGAGTGCATGTGGATGTTTTCACTGACCACAAGAGCTTGCAGTATGTCTTCAGTCAGAAAGAACTCAACCTGCGAAAGAGAAGATGGTTAGAGTTGCTCAAGGATTATGACATGAGCATTCTCTTCATCCAAATAAAGCTAACGTTGTTGGAGACACTCTAGCAGGTTGTCAATGGGTAGCACAACCTATGTAGAGGAAGGAAAGAAGGAGCTAGCTAAAGAAGTGCATCGTTAGCTCGATTAGTAGTCCAACTTGAGGAGAATGATGAGGGAGGAGTTACTGTATAGAATGGGTCTGCTTCATCTTTGATGACAGAGGTGAAAGAAAAGCAAGACCAAGATCCTGTCCCACTCCAATTGAAGGAGACCATCCATAAACAGAAAGTGATGGTCTTCTCCAAAGGGGGAGATAGGGTGTTAAGGTACCAAAGTAGATTGCACGTCCCATATGTTGATGGTATACGAGAGAGAATCATGGCTGAAGCTCATAGCACTAGATATTCCATTCATCCTAGCTCTACCAAAATGTATCACGACTTCAGAGAAGTCTATTAGTGGAGTGGAATGAAACGAGATTTTGCTGAATTTGTTTTTAAGTGCTAGAACTATCAGCTAGTGAAAGTTGAGCACCAAAGGCCATGTGGATTAGCTCAGAAATTTGAGATTCCAAAGTGGAAGTGGGAGATGATCAATATTTACTTCATTACTGGTCTATTGTGGTATCGAAAGCAACATGATTCGATATGGGTGATTGTGGATAGGATGACTAAATTGGCTCACATCTTAGCAGTTTAGACAACTAACACTATGGAGGAGTATGCCAAGATATACATCCAAGAGATTATGAGGTTGCATGGGGTTCGCTTGTCTATCATCTCGGACAGAGGAGCTCAATTCACCTCCTAATTTTGGAGATTGTTTCAGAAAGGATTGGGTACGAAAGTGAATTTGAGTACAACTTTCCATCCATAGACCGATAGCTAGGCAGAGCGTACAATTCAGATGTTAGAAGATATGTTGAGAGCCTGTGTCTTTGATTTTAGGGGAAATTAGGATGAACACCTACTATTGATTGACTTTGCATACAGCAATAGTTATCATGTAAGTATTCAGATGGCTCCCTATGAAGCTATATGTGGGAGGAGATGTAGATCACCAATTCGATGGTTCGAGGTTGGAGAAGTGGAGTTGATTAGGCCGATCTTATTCATCAAGCAATGGAGAAGGTTAAGATCACTAGGGAGAGAATGAAGACTGCACAAAGTTGCCAGAAATCCTACACCAATGTGAGGAGGAGAGATTTGGAGTTCAAAGTGGATGATTGGGTATATTTGAAAGTGTCACCTATGAAAGGTGTCATGAGATTTGGGAAGAAGGGTAAATTAAGTTCACGTTATATTGGACCCTATCAGATTGTAAAGATGATTGGGAAGGTTGCCTACGAATTAGAGTTTCCTTCCGAGTTATATGGTATTCATCCTGTGTTTCATGTGTCGATGTTGAAGAAATGCTTGGGAGATCCTAACTTGGTAATCCCAATGGAGAGCATTGGAGTGAAGGATATTTTGCCCTACGAATAAATTCTTGTCCAAATCCTTGATCATTAGATTTGCAGATTAAGAACCAAAGAGATAGCCTCAGTCAAAGTTCTGTGGAGGAATCAATTCATTGAGAAGACCACATAGGAAGTTGAGAGCAATATATCCTCATCTATTTGTGCCAATGGATGAGAATGTTGAAGGTAAATACCTTACCTTTGACCAAATTGATTGTCTTTTCTCATTGATTGTCTATTCTCGAGTTCGAATAGAGATTGTTGATAGAAATGAGGAGTTAAAAGATAAATTGATGGATTGAAAGGTTAGAGAAGTTTCGAGTCTATTCTTGCCTTGATATCAACTCTTATTCATCATCCGAGGACGAATAATCCCAAGGGGAAGATGATGAACATTTGGTAAAATTACCAAAGTACCCCTAGAATGGAGATGTACGTGTAACGCGTCTTCCCAAGCTCAGATTTGTGATCAATGAGGAAAATCCAGTCAAAAAATAGTCTCAACCCGATTTGAGAGCAACCGAGTCGAAAAAGAATTCTCGCAAAGATGACCAGAAATAATAAGGGTATATGACAAGGCCACAACGTGGACCCATCGGAGACCCAAAACAGTGAGGGTATGCGTCAGCTCCACGATATGGACCCAACATGGACCCACACTTATATATTTTCTCAAACTTTTGATGGGATTAAATTTCTGAAATTTCAAAGGTGCGTGATAGGTGCGCATCGCAGACCTGTTATCTCGGCTTATTCTACCAAAGTTTAAAACTTTAAATCTTTGAGGGGCATTCCGGCCTTTTCTCAACCCCTGCTAAACTTGAAAATAGGGTCAAAAACCCCATTCTAAGTCCTTCATCACAACACTTGAAAGTTAGGGCTTGAGAGAGAAGAAAGAAGAACGTGAGATTAGACAATTCAAGGATAATTCTTGACAGGTGATTTGAAGAGCTTCATTCTAGGTATGTAAGGTTAAACGAAAGAATGAGATTGTTCTCTCGTGTACCCAATAGATGGTCTTAGATAAGAGTTGAAGGTTCTTGAGTCTACATGCATGATTCTTGATTATTTTCTAGAGAAATCATCTTTACCATAGGTATTTTCGTATATTTATGATCATCACAAACTTGTTTTCTTGAATTGAATATTTTTACATGAATTAATGCATGAACCCTACTTATTATTTCTTAAAGATTACATAAAAGAAGATAAGGATTGAGCCTAAAGCCTTGATTGAGAATGTTGATAGAGATTATGATTGTGATATGAGAATGATGATTAGTTGATAGAACTTGATATTCCTATGAGTCTCCATAAATGAACTCTAATAATTTGTCTATTCGATTGTTCCCTAATGATTGCTCAAATCCTTGAGCTGTTGATTAATGATATAATTAGAGTCTCTTTGAGACTGATTGAATGATGAGAGCCTTCATAAGGCTGAGTTGAGATGTATTGATTGGATGGATTATTTTATGAGCATTGAGTCATGGGAGGAGTATCGAGCATCGAAAGCGTAAGAGTTAATCTAACTCGCACTTGTCAAACTATGTAGCCAAGCATAGGTGAGGATTAGAACCATTACGTCTCATTATGGTTCCCTCTGGAATGAGTCCCTGAAACAATAGAGGACTTAACTTTAATGGATAGCTGGGATCCCTAGTAGATTCAATTTGTTCCCTACCTGCAAGTGTAGGACGACTATGGCAACAATGACGGCTTGTTGTACAATCACTGGCTCATAAGTGATTGTTGTCGGATAAGAGAAACTCCTAGAAAGTTCCTATCTTGAGTACTCTGAGTCGAGATGTGATGAGATGAGAAGTGATGTGATGAGATGAGTTGAGACAAGTCCTTCTAAGATGAGTCTGATTTGATTGGTTGATGAGTCACTTATCTACTCTTTATTATTTCCTTATATAGACATTTGACATATTGATTGGTTTCCATATTGAGTTGATTTGTTATTTCTATATAGTTCTACCTGTTTCGGTTTCACTCAGCTATTTTACATACCAGTACATTCCAAGTACTTACGTCCCCTTTTGAATTGCATCGTATTATGATGTAGATACGTAGGATAGAGGTCATCAGTAGGAGAATTGTTGAGGACCATTGAGCGTTCAACAGATTGTTAAGTCTCCCTTACTTCGAAGGATTCATTACATTATCTTTTATCATGCTTTAGAGTTAGAGTTGCTTATCTATTATTTTGATTGAGGTAGCCATGGGTCTGTCATTGGCACCACTTAATAGTGATAGAGGCTTCATAGACTAGAGTCAGATGTTGATGTTGGAACTTGTGAGCTAGTTTCTTTCTACTAGCCTTTCATTATATTATTATTTAAGACTAGATGATTAGATGTGCCCATTTATTCCTTATGTCTTCCGCTTATTTGTAGAATGTGCGAATGGGCGAACATGATGAGGCCAAGTGGTTCGCTTGGGGACTAGCAATAGTCTCTGATTGCCGGCCACGTCTTGGGTTCCCTCCCGAGGCATGACATATTGTTAGATTTGTCTTTGTTTTTAATTAATTTTAGTTTATATATGCATTCAAATGTTTTGTTTAATATTATAAAAAAAGTTTTGCTGCTAGCTAATGTCACCTGCTAAAAATTAATTTTGTTCTCTGCTTAGTTTTAAACTTACTACAAATCATTTGTTGCCTCTTCTAGTAAAAATGTTTAAAGAAGATGATTTTTGTCCATTTTTAGTTAGACAAAGTTATGCATACTAGTTGCTCCTATTTTGAAATGTAAAAGAAAGCAAAAGTCTTGGTAGTAATCATCATGCTTATTCTATGCAGTTGATCTGAAACTTTATGTCTTTTGCTTGGTTAAATGATGTGTATAATTCTATGCTTTCGTACTTTAATTAATCATATATCAGCACGTACAATTTCTAAAAGGTTATGACTTATATTTTCATTTAGTTCCATTATAGTTAAAATATGTTAGATTTAAAGACATGATATGTTTTGAGCTTGATTTCAAACGTCACTAATTGTGAAAGTGATAGTTCTATTTAGTGCTTCCGTATTTCATTGTTCGAGAGGGTATGTTCATTGAACAATTAATTTGACTTTATCTTTTTACTCAATATCATAAAAAATCGAATTGCCTTTCTAATTATTCTTTTCTCTTTATTTGCATGAACACTTGGGAGCAAATGGAGTTGCAATTTGAGATTTTCGCAAAGTTATAGTCTCATGACTTGACGCCATTATACGCTCACATGGAATCACTACCATATCTTAGACTAGCCCAAATGGCAAAAAATAAATTTTCTTGGGATCATTCCTCATGATTTATTTTTAACATTATTTATTTATGTGTTTTCTTCACATATTGGCTCATGTAATTTAGATATGTTCTAATTTGGACTCATAATAGTTGACAAGAGATAGGCGGTTGAGTTTGGGAACCTTTATTTTAGTTATAGGTATTTTTTTATTTGTCATAGCTCTACTTTTAAAAAAAGAGCTTCTTTCTTAAAGATTCAACCTTTTGTTTAAATTCAATATTTTGTTGAAATGTTTTTCAAACTAAATTACTTTTAACATGAATCCTAAATTTTTTAATTGTTTAAATCAAGTGGTTATTTCTTAAAGTTCTATTTCAAGAAAAAAGTTTAATTTTAGTTAGAATGAAATGCTCGTTTGTTTTCAAGTTTTAAGTGTGTCACAATTTCAAAATTAAATATTTTCCTACTTATCTTATCATTTTTCTAAAAAATTTCTCAGCATTTTGTTTAAAAGTTAATTAACCTAAGTTTAGCCGGTTAACTGTTTTTAACAGATCCTAAAAGATGCCTAATCCCTTCCTTTTAGGATAATTAAAACCTTTTCTAAAATCACATAGGTTAAGTAGACCATAGTTGGAGTTAATTTAGCATCACTTTAGCAAAAATAGATATCCTAATTTACCTTGAAAAATAATTAGGTAGCGACTCCTTAAATTAATTTAGGAATCAGCAAAATATTATATACCGTTTGACCTCGTGTTAAAATCGGGTATAACAGTGCTTTCAAGTTCAAGTCTATCTCATACTAATCTCTCTAATTCAAATGAGGTATGTGCTGTTTCATTCATGATTACCTTCTAATTATGAAGCCCCAAAATCTATTTCTTTAATTTCATGATTCCTAAGTATGATTTGCAAGTGAGTTTTGTGATTTAGGTTCAAATTGATGAAATTAAGTTATGGGTTGATTTCAATTGATTATTTTAACATGCTTTAAGTCTTATTATGTTAATTTACATGGATTTTAAGAGAATTGAATATGCATATCGCTTTCTATGATGAATTTATGCTTGTGTAATTTCAAATATATTTTCATTGTTGATTTCTTATTGATTAAGTAAGATTTCATCTTATTATGATGTTTTAAGCATGAATTTCAAGTACCCATTCTATTCTTTATTCCTCATGATATAAGCATTCATGAACAAGGTTTTCCATGAGATTTGTGATGTGGGTAAATACCCAATTATGAGTTTGACTACAATTTCAAGACAAGTATGATTATGACAACAATATGATCACATAATGTCTATGATATGGATTTAAGCCCCATGAGTATGTATACACCATCATATATAAGTATGAATGAGCTATTCCTATGTATTGACTTTTAAGCCTGAGAATGCATGATTACGAAGTATGTTTTGGCTCTTAAGATCAAGTATGCCTGATTATGATTTAAAAATTCTTATGCTCCAGTTTCAAATATAGATATGTATATGTATTCCCGTGAGAAGATGACTTAGCATCGATGAGATTGGAGATTGGGATCTATCCCAAGGGTCCTTATATAAAAGCCTACCTTTCTCATCACTATGTGCCACTGTAAGTTCATGTTATGCCCCTATAACGAACCTTGGTTTAGGATCCGTGAGTGCAATTAAGTTGGCCTAAAAAATAACTAAGAACCTAGTTTACGAGACAGTTCACGACCCATAAGTGGTTCTACATCTAGTAGATAGGTTTGTGAGTAAGACTCCAAACATAAAGGAAATTTGGAGTTTTTAGGAAGGTAATCTACGACTTATTAGACGACCGATAAAATGGTATATGATCCATATAAGGTCTCGTATAAAGAGTTCAAATACAAGGTAAGAATTTTGACTTAGTGTTGAAGGACTCTATGAGTCCAACCATGGCTTGCAGAAAATACTATGGCTCATACTGTTTGTCATGGCTCTCAATTCAGAAAAAGTCATACTTCATGATTCTCAGGTGAGCCATCAGATGAAAGGACTTACGACCTGTAGTTGGGATCTCGTAGATGGCTATCGACAGTTTCTAATGAAGGGCAGTTCGGTCATTTCTGTTAGTTCTAATTCAAAATCATATCATTTTGGGGATGGAAAAAGGGACCTATAGTGACCCTCAAGCCCTAATTCCTTCATTCTATATTCTCAAATCCTTTAAGGCAAAAGAGGACCTCTAGAACTCCCAAGAACAAATTAGGATTTTGAAGTTTCTTCCCTAAAACTTCAATTCTGATTCTCTCTAGTTTCTCAGGTATGTGAATTGATTTATGGATATCCATTGACCCATAGAGTTTCTTATTATGCATCTTACCTTTTCTTTAAGTTCCTAAATTCTAAATGCATGCTTATGATAATTTCATGATTTCTATGTTACTATATGATACTCATGAAGTTTGATGACGACTTTGCTAAGTACATATACAAATATTTTGAAGTGTGATTTTGATTTTATGATGGGATTTGATATAATTGAGGTTGGGTGATTTCGATGTTCCTTTTTAAAGAAAATTATTAAGACTTATGTGATTTCTGATTGTTCCATGCACCAATTAAGCCCTCCTTATTTTCATGAAAGTTTTTATTTTTTAATAAATTATGACTATGATTAGGACATTTATGTAGAGTTCAAAGATAAAGTTTACCAAAGATATATGTACAATGATTATTGTTCTAAAAGATGCTTAAGAAGGATTATTAAGTTCAAGCTACTTCTATGATTGCTACACTTATGATTCTAAGAGTATGTTTTAAAAGATTTCTGAGGAATGACTTAGTACCGAGAGGACTAGAGGTTAGGATTCATCCCGTTAGTTGAGTTATGAGCCCTTGAAGCCAAATCTCAGTTTTCCTAACTATGTGCTACCATATGAAGCTTATAGACTAGGCTTGTGGGTCTATATAGGCCCCAAAGTTATGAAATATGCAATTGCAAAGTTACTAAGTTTCAGATATCTACCTTGGCAAGTAGATTCTCCTTTCCCCAATGGAAGGAGGCATTGGCCTTTTCCCAATGGAAGGAGTTCTTTGTATTCCTTGTGGTAGTTCACATAGTCTTGCTATAGGTTATGGTCGATTCCCACAAGTTTATATGATCCTATGATATGTCTTAAATTCGTATATTCAATGTGCATTATCTCATATTGATCTGAGCTATACTCCTTGTGCATGTTTAAGTTTATCTCATGACTTTTTATTTTATGTAAACTCATATATATTATGTTTAATCATGATGTAATTACAATTTCATACTTGCATTGCATCTCACATACATAGTACAGTCCAACTGTCATGACCCAAGCCTAGGGCCTAGACGTGACACGACGAATGGGAACCCAAAGGGACCCCAAACAAGCCTCTTTGCATATCACTTACACATCCTTGGTCACAGAAGCTATTAAACAACAATAAGAGAATTTAAATAAGGATAAAAGGACTAAGGGAAGTCTTTCATATCATAAATCATCAAAAGAGTCGAAGATCAAAGCATAAATACATAACTTGTCCAATAACACCTCTAACATAGATTGGGCGGGGGCCAAGACAACTTTCTGAGCTCACCCTCATAGTTATAAGCATCTAAACAAAGCAAAGAGTCTTTACATAACATCAATAGCTATTATCCTTGGAGTTGAGAACTCACCAAACTAGCTTCAAGAGATAGTACTGGCCACGTGGAGGAGGAGGATGATCAAGTGGAGCTCCGGTTCCCACATGATAACATCATGTAGGCATAGAGTATGCATTAGTACGTTTGAATTTATTAAATATGTAGGATGTAATGCAATAAGAGATAAGAAACACAGTCAAAATGCATATACATAGGCAATAGGAAGTTCTATAACAATATGACATGCATGACCAATGCTCAAAGTAAAACATGCTTGTATAGAACATAGTACATGTGTAGGAAGAGAACATCATCATGGACCAAACATCTAACACTTGGTATCCAAGACCTAGCACCCCCTTGGAAGGTGATTGAGGTATGTATCCTGCAATTGGTAGTACGGGCCTAGCACCCCCTGACAAGGTGATTGAGGCATGGCACTCCCTCAACAAGGTGTGGTCACTTGCAACACTATAGATACTTTTCATGAAGTTAACACATACGTACAATTCCTTTCATCATCATAAATCCACTTAACTCATAGACCATGCAATAGACCTTTAATAACTCAAAAACCCTTAACCGGACATTTTATCAAGCATTTGGCGGGTGTGTAATGCTAGCTCAAAATCATACAAGAGTGAAATCATGTGAGAAAACTTAATGTGAATCAATCCACCAACACTTGGTAATACCCTTATGCAAAATGCATTAAAACCCTTCATCAAATCTCATCATAGAATATAGATTTATAGCTCAAAACATGCTTAAACAGTCCACATTTCATGGAAACCCCAACATAGTTTATAATCAAATTCATAGTAATAATATCCATAAGTAAATGAACTTGAAAACACATAATTTGTATAGAAAGGAAGGTTGGGTACCATGGGTGAAAGGACCCAATGGTTGAAACCCACATACCTCAACTTTGGAGATTCCCTTGATGAAGATTGGAATGAGAACTTGAAGTTGGAGTGAATTTCTTGAATCCGAAAATGAGTTTAGAACACTCAAATTTGAGTGAAATGTTTGTCTAAGTGTTAGAGAGGATTTTGGGGAATATCTTGCATGATATGGGGTTGAAAAATGACTAAATATGGTTGTTTTTATGCATAGGAAGGCTTAGTCCCAAGATTCAAAGGCCTTGGACCGAAACAACAAAATTGGAAAAAAAAAATATAGGTCTGCACCCTGGTCGCATCGCGCCAGGGCGCAGATCGATTTTAGAAATCAAAAAATTTGGAAAATCAATTTTTGATACGATTTCTCTAAGATCGGGGTTATACCCATTACCCTCTCAATTTTCCCCCCTAATTAGGAATATGAAGTCGAATTTTTGATATCACGCACAAATTTTGAGATATATGAAAATTACAATTATGGGTATTTTTGAGACACATTTTTGGGTATTTTTTGTGGTGTTTCAATATCTCACCCTTGAGAACATTCATCCCCGACTGTCAAAGAAATGTATATGAGAGGGATAATTAAGATGAGTTCATCCCAAAACATGAATGCAACAATGCACTTAAACATCATTTTAAAAATCTCAACATAAGTATCATAATCACCATGAACTTATCAACATAAACATGAATGCATGCAATGACATAGGGCTTGAAACATTGAGATGACCCCAAAAAATGCCCGCAAATATGCCTCAGAAGTGCTGGAATAGTAATTTCCATATATCTCAAAATCAGTGCGTGATATCAAAAATCTGACTTTATATTCTTTATAAAGGGGCAAAATTGAGTGGGAAATGGGTCTAACCCGAACTTTAGAGCAACCGTATCAAAATTTGAAAATCCAAAATTGCAAATTCCAGTTACGATCTGTGCCCCTGGCATGATACGATCAGGGCGCGGATCAATGTTATTTTTGGCTTGTTATTTCTTGTCCAGTCCAAGGCCTTTGGGTCTTGGGTCTAACCCTTCCCATGCATGAAAATACCTGTACTTAGTCATATTTCACCTTCATATCATATAAAACATTCTCAAATACTCTCTCAACACTTAGACAAATATTTCACCCCAAATTTCAAGTCCCAAAACTTATTGGATCTTAAGGATTTTACTCAAGTTTCTAGTCTCCATTTTCAAGCTTCATCAAGTGATTCTCCAAAGTTAAGGTATGTGAGTTTCATTCATAGGTTCCTTTTACCCATGAAGCCCATTCCTTCATTTTACCTAAATTACATGATTCTAAGTTGATTTACTCATAGGTATTACTTATTATGTATTTGACTATAAATTATATTGGGGTTTCATGAAAATGTGATTGTTTGAGCATGTTTTGAGCTATGAATCTAAGGTCCACTATGTGATTTGATAAGGGTTTTCAATGTATCTTTCTTGAGGGTATTACCTAGTATTGGTGGGTGATTTTACATTGAATTGATTTGCATGATTTCACTCTTGTTTTGTATGATATTACACTAGCATTATACACCCGCCAAGTATTTGATAAAATATCCGATTTTGGATTCTTGAGCTATGAATGATCCAATGCATGACCAATGTTATCAATGACTCTATGATGATGAAAGGAAGGTATGTATGTGTTGCTTTCATAAAAATGTATCTATTGGGATGAAAGTTGACCAATCGCCTAGCTCGGGGGGTGGTAGGCCCGTGCTACCATATTGAGGGGTATATACCTCAATCGCCTAGCTCGAGAGGTGGTAGGCCCGTGTTACCACATTATGGGGTATATATCTCAATTGCCTCACCAAGGAGGTAGTTGGCCTTGGTTATGTAATGATGGTCATATTCTTCACATATAATATGTTCTAGTGAAGATATATCTATGTTTGCTAACAAAGCACGAAGAGTAATTGATCAAATTCGCGGACGTTTGATATCACGCGCAAATTTTGAGGTATATGAAAATTATGATTATGGGCATTTTCAAGGCACATTTCAGGTAATTTTTGGGGTCGTTTCACAGGCGGTAGGTTTTTGGAACAATGCCCGAGGGTCCAATTCAAACTATTGGCGTCAAGGTTCAGTAAACCAAGGTCGGAACTACAATCGAGAAGGTGCTTATAGAGATAACCATGGTGGTTATTTTGAAAGGAATGGGGTTTTAGAAGTTGAGTTGGGTAGAAGAGATGATTTTTGGAATGGCCAATATGTGCCACCGCATAATCGTGATGTTAGGGCTAGCAATATAAGTAATAAAGTGACGTTTGACCGTTTTTTCAAAAAGACTGAAACATAAAATGAGACTTTAAAAGGAATGAAGTCCGATATTTCAAGTATAAATTAAAAGATAGAATCTCATTAGATGGAAATTAAGCAACTTGAAAAAATAATTCGGTCAAGTGTCCACTCAATTGAATCAACGCAAAAAGGTACATTTCTAAGTAATACGATTCAAACTCAAAGAATGCTAGGCACTTGTATAGCAGTCACAACTAGGGGAGGAGTACCATTGATCCTCCGATGCCGGTAGGTGTGGATGATGTGCATGAAGAGATAGTTGCGAAGAAGGTTGTGAATGAAGGAGAAGAAGGTAATATGATGGGGTAAGCAGTGAACTGGTTAAAAAGTTAGAGAAGTATAAGACTTCCCCAAAGCCTTCTCCTCCATTTCCCCAAAGATTCAAACAAAAGCAAGAGGATGGTAAGTTCAAACATTTCCTCTCCATGTTAAAACAATTGTCCATCAATATTCCCCTTATCGAAGTGTTAAAGAAAATGCCCAGTTATGCTAAATATATGAAGGATTTGGTGACTAAGAAGTGCACGGTAAGCCAAAAGTTCTCGCAAAAGCTCCAAAATTATAGTGCCATTACTACTAAATCCTTAATTCAAAAAAGGGAAGACCTCGGTTCATTTACAATCCCTTGTACCTTTGGAGATGTAGAGTTTGCAAGGGCCTTATGCGATTTGGGTGCGAGTATAAGCTTAATTCCTATTGAAATTTTCAAAAAGCTTGGTTTGGGTTCTCCTACTCCTACAAGAATGATGTTGTTAATGGCAGATTGAACAATCAAGAAACCAAAGGGAATACTCTTTGATGTGCTGTGAAAGTTGACAAATTCTTCTTCCCAGGGGATTTTATGATTCTTGATTATGAAGTTGATTTTGAGGTCCCCATGGGAAGACCATTTCTGGTCACAAGGAGATACCTAGTGGATATGGATTCCAGTCAACTCAGATTTAGGGTGATATCTAATCTATGAAGCATCCAAATGAATTGAAAAGTGAAGTTTGGGGCTGTTGAGGAATTCTGAGTACTCAAAAGGACTAAGTCATGCCTCGACAATGAATCAGGTACTACTTGGGAGGCAACCCAAGCATTTTGATATTCTAGCTTAGTTTTGATGTTTATTTTCAGTTTTTAAATTTTGATTGATTGTTTGATTGTGTTTTGATTGATATTTTTGATGTTGGGTTTGTTGCGTTTAAGGTGCAAGTGCATTTTATGAGGAAATACAGGTTCAGGACAAAAATTTCAAGTTTTATTGAGAATTGCATCTGATGCAATCTCTACGACTAGGCTTATGAATGGCATTGCACTGTACAACTCGTAACTCTGTCTCGTAGAGAGTTACTGTGCGCAGGTTAAAAGTGCACTCCATCTACGAGCCAACTTTACGATTTGTAATCCACACTATGAGTTGTGAATGTGGTTCGTAGAAGCCAGGTATGTTTTACAATCTTTTAAAGTGTTGAATGGTCTAAGAGACCAGGATCTACAAGTCGTAGACCAAGCCATGACTCGTAATCAGGGTATCATAGACCCGACTCAGTAATTTTAATGCTTAAAGCCGGTAAGGTGTAAAAAGGGGTCAAAATTATTTTGACCCTATTTTTAACCCTAATCACTAATAATTATCCCAATTTTCCCCAACCCATTTTTGATCACTTTTCGGTGACCCTACAAAATATTTGGCGAGAAATCTCATTGCACCTAGGGTTTCTACATCACTCATCTCTTTTTTATTCCTCTACAAACTTGGTAAGTTTCTTGATTGAGCTTTAACTTCTTCATTTACTTTGATTTTGAAAGTGTGAGTACATGAATACATCACAACCTGAGCCTAGGGCCTATACGTGACACGATGAATGGGAATCGAAGGGACCCAAACAATCCTCTTAGCATATCAATCATACATCCTTGGTCGCTGAAGCAAAGTAAACAACAACAAGAGATAATATCAAAAGGGAAAAAGGGACTAAGGGAAGTCTTAAGATTTATAAAGCATAAAAGAGTCAAAGCTCAAAACATAAGTACATCAATTATTCCAACAAAACCTCCAATCGTAGATTGGAGCATGGGCCAAGACACTCTCCAGGCTCACCCTTACAATGTCAAATGTTCAACATTAAAAAGTCTTAGAAATAACAAGTGCATAGTAGATAGTGTCCTTGAACTTGAGGACTCACCAAGTTTGTCTTTGAATAATCTCACTAGCCACATTGAGGATGATCAAGAGGAGCTCCGGTCCCTACATGGTGATATCGTGTAGGCATGAAGTATGCGTTAGTACGTTTGAATGTGCTAAGTATGTAGCATGCAATGCAACAAGACATAATCCAATATAGTCAAAATGCATAATAATAGGCAATAGATACGCAAAATCTCAATATGACATGCATGATCAATGCTTGAAGTAAAACATGCTTGTAAATCATTCACCTTGCATAGAGAGTAATACATGTGTAGGAAGAGACCTCAACTGACAATGAATAAGACCAAGTGAGCTACAACTTGGAATCCCTATGATTACCCCTCATCGGTAAAGAGGTGGTCTACTTGCCAAGGTGAACAATACTTCACCTTATGGGAGCCTGTCCCATTCTGGAGAAATAACCTCCTCTAATAGGAACCTATCCCATTTCAGGGTGGATTTCATGATAAAGTGTACTAAATGGATCCACTAGTATAGCAAGGGTATAATATGATCCTATGTTGGTACATATTTCAAGAAAAGAGGGCAAACT
Organism: Solanum ossicruentum; assembly: GCA_025774065.1. Classification (NCBI taxonomy): domain Eukaryota; kingdom Viridiplantae; phylum Streptophyta; class Magnoliopsida; order Solanales; family Solanaceae; genus Solanum; species Solanum ossicruentum. Next base: position 19,412 of record JAOTQR010076835.1, read on the forward strand.
CTCCATCCATCGGTGCTAAGTCTAATCCCATGAAATATTTAAAATAATCATACTTTAATAACTTGCAATAAACTCATGACATGAGTAGCTCTTAAACATACTTGACCCCTTTGGTGAGCCTAACTATAAAACATATGAATAGATCATCATCAAACATTCTGATTGCATTAATATCAAAGGCTTCCAAGAGGTAAAATCTTGAAAATAGGGCTTAACTTCATACTTGCGTAATCATAGATAATTTCATGAATTCATAATATACTTGAAAGCCCATATTCATTGTGAAGTCACTTGACTTATAAAACATGCAATAGATCACCAATAGCTTCAAGAATCCATGGAAAGACATTTTATTAAACACTTGGTAGTTGTGTAATGCTAGTTCAAAATCCTAGAATTAAAAAGTGAAATCATGTGAGAAAACACAATGCAAATCAACCCACCAACATATTGCAAAACCCTTATGTGAGATACCTTGAAATCCATCATCAGATCTCATAATAGATCATAGTTTCACAGCTCAAAACGTACATAGTCTCAATAGACAAAACTAACTCATAGTGTAAGCTTGAGATAGATAGACATGCATATATAATCAACAATTCATAAAACCCTAACAGATTTCATGCTTGTGATCCATGATAAAAGATGCCCATAGATAATACATCTTGAAAACATACAATTTTCATAAGATAGGAAGATTGGTCACCATGGGTGAAAGGACCTAATGGTTGAAACCCATATACCTAAATTTGGGGATTTCTTGATATATTCTTGAAGGAGATTTGATGCTTGAATAGAGTTCTTGAGATTCGGAATTAAGCTTGAGACAGTTGAATTTGGATGAAATGTTTGGTTATGTATTGGAGTGGGTTTTGAGAGGGCCTTGAGTAATATAGAGTTGAAAAATGACTAAGTATAGATATTTTCACATATATGTGGGCGTGGGGATATGACACCAAGGCCCTTGGGCCTAAACAAAATTTTCAAAAAAAATTAACACTGATTCGCGCCCTTGGCGCATCGCGGCCAAAGTGCGGATTGCCACTTGAATTCATAATATTTAAAAAATTATTTTTCACTATGGTAGCTCTAAAATTGGGATTATATCCATTCCCCACACAATTGTGCCCCTTGATCATAAATATGAATTCAGAATTTCAATATCACGCAAGGATTTTGAGATATATGGAAATAATGATTTTGGGCATTTCCAAGGCACATTTTGGGCATTTTTGGGGCGTTTCAATATCTTTCCCTTGGGAACATTGGTCCCCCAAATGTCAAAGGAACATACATAAGAGAAGTAATCATGATGATTTCTGCCCGACATGAATGCAACAAACATATTTAAACATCATTTTCAAAATCTGAACATGAATGTCAACAATCTTCATAAACTTGTTATCATGATTATGAATGCATGCAAAATGACATACAAGCTGAAACTTAAGAATTAAAATAATATAGGTGACTTAAACTAGTATCTTAGGTTTGAGTAGAATGGAAGAGATATGGATATCGTTTTCTCATTTCCGCCTCGGCTTCCCATGTAGCACTTTCAACTTGTTGATTCCTCTAAAGGACCTCGATGGAAGCTACATCTTTTGTTTCTCAACCTCTTCACTTGTCTGTCAAAAATCTCCACCGGGACTTCCTCATAAGTCAAATTGTCTTCTACAACACCCACAACATCCTAGGGCACTATAACATTAGGGTCACCCACACACTTTCTCAATATGGACACATGGAAGACTAGATGAACCATGTCTATCTCCATAGGCAACTCCAACTTATATGAAACCTTACCCACTTTCCTCAAAACTTTATAACGACCCACAAATCTTGGGCTTAACTTCCCCTTCTTGCCTAATCGAACCACTCCCTTCATAGGAAAGACTTTCAAGTAAACCTAATCACCAACCTTAAATTCAAGATCTCTTCTTCTCACATCGAAGTATGACTTTTATCTACTTTGGGACATCCTCAACCCTTCCCTCATCAACCTCACCTTCTCCAAAGCTTCCATAAACAAATCCAGTACAATCAAAGCCATTCTATTAACCTTACTAAGGTACCTTCCCATAGTCTCTATCCTTTCTCATGGAATCGAGAATAATAGAATAGGATTAATGACGAGACTTTCTCAAAATCAACTTCCTTAAGTCATCAACGTTAGGCACACATAATCTACCTTGGTACCTAAGGTACCATCTCCCCTTGGGAGAAAAGCTCCACTCTACCATCTTTCACTAATGTCCTCTACTCTAGCAAGGTGGGATCAAGGTCTTATTTTGCCTTTACCTCCTCAATCACAGAAGACTTATAACCATCAATAACCACTATACCCCCCATTATCAACTTCATCCAACCTAACCCCTAATCTAGACAACCGATGAAACTCTCTCGCTACCTCTTTTCCACCATCATCAACACGAGCTAGACTACCCACAAACACCCTACTTAGAGCATTGGCCACAATAATAACTTTGTCGGGGTGATAATGTACACTCATATCATAATCTTTGAGGAGCTCTAACCACCTTCTTTGTTTCAAGTTAAGATTTTTTGGGTGAACACATCAACATGAACCCCATATAAATAGTGACACGAAATTTTCAAGGCAAATATCCTGGTTGCCAATTCAAGATCATAGGTGGGATAATTCTTCTCATACACCTTAAGTTGTCTAGAGGCATATGCTATCACCTTACCATTTTGCATCAAAACACAACTCAAACAAATTCTTGAGGTATGACAATACACAAAAAATCCTTCCAACCCTTCTGATAAAGACAAGACAGGGGCGAAAACAAGCTTATCTTTCAAAGTTTGGAAACTCTTGTCACATTCATTGATCCACACAAATTTTGCCTTCTTTTGGGTCAACTTAGTCATAGGAGAAGCAATAAAAGAGAACCCATTTACAAACCTCCGGTAATAACCCACCAAACCCAAGAAACTTCTTATGTCTGATGGAGTCAAAGGTTTAGGCCAATATCTAATCACCACTGTCTTCTTAAGATCTACCTTAGTGCCATCACGCGACACCACATGTCCCAAAAATACAATCTCGTTCAACCAAAACTCACATTTTTCATATTTGGAATACAACCTCTCCTCCTTCAAGATTTACAACACTGCCCTCAAGTGATTCACATACTCCTCCTCACAAAGGGAATAAATCAAGATATCATCAATAAAAACTACCAAAAACAAGTCAAGGTAGGGTTTAAGGACCCTATTCATAAGATCCATAAATATAGCTAGTGCATTAGTCAACCCAAAGGACATAACCACAAACTTAAAGTTCCTATACCTAGTCCAGAAAGCCGTCTTGGGAGTATCACACTTCTCATTTTAACTTGGTGATACCCGAATCGAAGATTAATCTTAGAGGAGTGAATAACCCCTTGATGTTCATAAAAAAAGTTCATCAATCCTTGCTAGAGGGTACTTGTTCTTTATGGTGACTCTATTAAGTTTTCGGTAATAAATGCACATTCTAAGAGAACCATACTTCTTCTTCACAAACAACACCAGTGCACCCTAAAGTGATTTACTAGGCCTTACAAAATCCTTTTTCAACAAATTCTTCAATTGTTCTTTCAACTCCTTCAACTTTGTAGGGTCATATGGTAAGGGGGAATATAAATGGGTTGAGTATTGGGAAGGAGGTCTATACAAAAATCTATTTCCTTTTTGGGAGGAACACCAGGAAGCTTATTGAAAAGATATCAACAAAATCATTAACCACCAAAACCAACTCTATAGGAAGGACTTTGGACTCAACATCCCTAACCCTCATAAGATGATATACACACCCTTAGAAATCAACATTTGGGCTATAAGGGAAGAAATGAACCTACCCTTGATAACCACATCATGACTCTCCCACTCAAGGACGAGCTTTTTAAGGAATTGGAATTTAACCCCATGGGTTCTACAATTAATAGAAGCATAATATGCATGCAACTAATCCATCCCAAGAATGATATCAAAACCCACCATATCTAATTCAACAAAATCACAAGGCAAGATTTTATGCAAAATGAACATGGGATAATTTCTATAGACTTTTATAGTAACAACGGACTCACCAACGAGGGTAGACATTTCATAAGGTTCACACAACAATTCAGGACAAACATGAAGCTTTTTGGCAACAAAAGGAGTAATAAAAGAAAGAGTGGCACGGGGTATATCGATGCATACACATCAAAATAAAAAACCTTTAACATACATACAAAGCACCATGCCAAGTCTAGTGACCCACAGAAGGGTATGGTTGAGAACATCGATGGTCATCCTCATAATCCCTAGGAATCCATAGAAAATGTCTCGACTTATGATCCTTTGTGCCACACTCAAAACATGCACCCGAACTGGTGAACCAATCTCCCATATGGTACTTCCTACATTTGTGGCATGGAGAAGAGGCCTGAACACCAAAACCCTTTCCTTTCCTTTAGGCATATGGACAATCAACAACCTTGTGGCCCATGTTGCCACACTAAAAGCATGCACCCGTGTTCCTCCAACACGTGCCACTATGTTTCCTCCCACATTTCAAGCACCTAAGACGGGTCACTCCACCATTGCTACTAGGCTTAGCATACGAAAGCCTACCTTTAAATTGAGCCCTTCTCTTCCCCTCATTTTAGGCCACTGGGCAATCTCTCATCTTATGCCCCACTCTGCCATACTTGAAAGAACCCTCAACTTTCGCCAAACACCTCCCTTGATGTTTCTTGCTACACCATTGACAAGTGACAAAAGGGACCTTTTTCATCTGGTACTTGGGAACTAGCAGACTAGTAGAAGATGAGGTACTACCAAATCGGGCTTTCTTATCCTCACTCCCCTTCCTCTTATCCCTTGAAGTCTTGGGAGCACCCAGCTGATGATTGAGTTGAGCGGTTACAACCGTGGACAATAGCCATAGAGCATTACGAACCTCCGCATTTGACATATCATCATTCGGGAGTTGACCCCTAAGTGAGAGATTGTTATTGCCTTGACCATCATTATGAGTAGCCTGAGACATATTCTCTAACTTAATGGTTAGAGATTAGTAATAAGATTTAGGGGACTTAGCTCTACCGCATGACATAAATCATGAAGAAGTGAAATATTTCCTAAAACGCCTCACAGTCTCCCATTCATAGTTGTGGTGTACTTCATAACCATGAATAAGACTCTCATCAATGTAGTGTGTTAGATTGTCGAGGACCATAAACAACCTAGTGCTCTGATACCAAGTTTTTCATGACCTAAGCCTAGGGCCTAGATGTGACACGGTAAATGGGAACTCAAAGGGACCCAAACAAGCCTCTTATCATATCAATCGCATATCCTTGATCATGGAAGCAAAGTAAACAACAACAAGAGATAGTATAAAAAGGGAAAAAGGGACTAAGGGAAGTCTTGATATTTATAAAGCATAAAAGAGTCAAAGCTCAAAGCATAAGTACATCAATTATTCCAACAATACCTCTAAACATAGATTGGAGTGGGGGTTGAGACACTCTCTAGGCTCACCCTCATAATATCAAATGTTTAACGTAAAGAAATCTAAGAAATAACAAGGGCAAAGTAGATAATGTCCTCAAACTTGTGGACTCACCAAGCTTGTTTTTGAATAATCTCACTAGCCATGTGGAGGATGATCTAGAGGAGCTCCGATCCCTACACGGTAATATCATGAAGCCATAACGTATGCATTAGTATGTTTGAATGTACTAAGTATGTCTGATGTAATGCGACAAGACATAAGCTAATATAGTCAAAATGCATAGTAATAGGCAATAGATAAAAATAAACTCAATATGGCATACATGATCAATGCTTGAAGTAAAACATGCTTGTTAATCATTCAACTTGCAAAGAACATAATACATGTGTGGGAAGAGACCTCAATCGACAAAGAATATACTAAGCGAGCTGCAACATGGAATCTCGATAATTACTCCTCATCGGTAAAGAGGTGGTCTACTTGCCAAGGTAAACCATACTTTACCTGAAGGAAGCCTGCCCCATTTCGGAGAAGTAACCCCCTTATGGGTACCTATCCCATTTTGGGGTGGATTTAATGATAAAGTGCACTAAATGGATCCACTAGTATAGCAAGGGTTATAACATAATCCTATGTTGGCACATAGTTCAAGGAAAGAGAGCAAACCCTCCATTAATCGGTGCTAAGTCTAATCCCGAGGAGTACTTATAACATTAATATTTTAATAACTTGCAATAAACATTGAATCATGCCACGAGTAGCTCTTAAATATACTTGACCTATAATGGTGAGCCTACCTTTAAAACATAAGAATAGATCATTATCAAACATCATCCTTACATGAACATCAAAGGCTCATAAGAGGTAAACTCTTGAAAATAGGGCTTAACTTCATACTTGTATAATCAGAGATAATTTTATGAATTTATAACATACGTGAAAGCCCATATTCATCATGATGTCATTTGACTTATAAAATATGCAATAGATCACCAATAACTTTAAGAATCATTGAAAAATTATTTTATCAAACACTTGGTGAGTGTGCAATGCTAGTTAAAAATAATGCAATTCAAGAGTGTAATTATGTGAGAAAACTCAATGTAAATCAACCCATCAATATACTGGAAAACACACATCTGAGATACCTTAAAATCCATCATCAAATCTCATAATCGATCATAGTTTCATAGCTCAAAATGTACATAGTGTCAATTGACAAAACCAACTTATAGTGTAAACTTGAGATAGATAGACATGCATATTTAATCAATATTTCATAAAATCCCAACATATTTCATACTTGTAATCCATAATAAAAGATACACATCGATAATACATATTGAGAACATGCAATTTTCATAAGATAGGAAAATTGGGCACCATGGGTGAAAGGACCCAATGGTTGAAACCCACATACATAAATTTGAGGATTCCTTGATGTAGTCTTCAAGGAGATTTGAAACTTGAATAGAGTTTTTGAGATCCAAAATTAAGCTCGAGACACTTGAATTTGGATGATATATTTGGTTAAGTGTTGGAGAGGGTATTGAGGGTCTTGAGTGATATAGAGTTGCAAAATAGTTAAGCATATGTGTTTTCATGCATATGTGGGCATGAGGCAATGACCCCGAGGCCCTTGGGCTTAAACAGAATTTTCAGGAAAAATTAATGCTGATCTGCGCCCCTAGCGTGTCGCGGCTAGGGTGTGGATAGGCACTGGAATTCATAATTTTTGAAAAATTATTTTTCATTATGCTTTTTCTAAAATCAGGGTTATACCCTTTACTGACTCAATTTTGCCTCCTAATCACGAGTATGAAGTTGGACTTTTGATATCATGCACGAATTTTGACATATATGAAAATTACGATTCTTGAGATTTTCAAGGCACATTTTGGGCATTTTTGGGTTGTTTTAGAATATGAATGAGTTGATGTATTGGGCATTTGATTCTTTATTGAATGAGAATTGTTAATGAAAAATAGGGGTCTATGAACTGAATAGTTGTTTATGTCTTAAGTGAAATGCTATTTCCTTGATATTGATGATTGAATCCCCATGATTATTATGTCTCTTGTTTAGTGAATGGTCGAAATTTATTCGTGAATGATTTTTGAGTATCAATTGCATAGGGGCATGATTGTGTTTTGGTTTTTATGATGTTGTTGGAATCATGGATTGATCAATTCTTGTTGTACTTGCAAACCTATCCCCAAAATGATTTTGAATGTGATTGAGTAATTTTTGTATGTGATTTAGGGGTGGAAATATGGGTGCAAGTTTGAATGAGATGGGGAAAAATGTCTTGAATGAGTATTGATCGCTAAATCCTTGTTGATGGGGTAAGTTTTTGTTTAGAAATCATGTTTAGGGTATGGGCTGACTTGTGCTTAGTATATTAGTGTTTATGAACTTTCTTCAGTGCTGATAGGATAGTATTTAAGTTGTTTATATGGTCCGTGTGATAAGTTGAGTTATTTTACGTACTTGTTGTTTCTTGTTTAAGGGAGTCTTTATGACACATAGATGGGTCTATGAGTCGTAATGTCCTCTCGAGGAAGTTATAGTGACTTAAAATTCCTGTGTATTCATCATACTAGACCATCTATGAGTTGTAGATCCCTCTACGAGCCGAAGATGCGTCTCGTGGACTCTTGCCTGTTTTAATTTTGCTCCTTTGAACACTATACGAAACCTATCTATGAGTCCTGACTGGGTCCCGTATAATGTTCCAGTGTTCATTTTTGCTATGCACTTCTGGTCTATAGGACCACTTTACGATTCGTAGTTCCCACAATGAGTCATACTTGGTCCTATATTGCCTAACTGCAATTGATCCAGGTCATTTCTCCTTGTTTTTCTTGTTTTCTTTTGTTGATTATTGGTGCTTCTGGTGTCACAACCAAAACTAGGGCCTAGATGTGACATGGTGCAAGGGGAACCCCGAACAAGGCTCTTAACATATCATTACACATCCTTGGTTGCGGAAGTAATTGAACACAATAAAAGAGTAGAAATAAGGGCATAAGGACTAAGAGAAAACCTTCCTTTCATAAAAACTTCAGGAGAGTCAAGAGAGAGTCAAGCTCATAACATACTTACATATTTGTCCAACAACACCTCCAAACATAGAACTCAGCGGGGTCAAAGACAAGCAACCTGGCTCACCCTCATACTAATGACATTAGGTGATTCAAATACACGAGATATAGTCTAAACATAAGCGTGAAAGAAGATAGATATTGTCCTTGGGCTTGAGGACTCACCAAAAGCTAATTTGAATAATCTGTCTAGCCATGAGGAGGAAAATCAATAGGAGCTCTGATTCCTACTAGTAATATCATGTAGGCATAAAGTATGCATTATTACATTTGAATGTACTAAGTATGTAAGATGCAATGCAACAATAGGTAGTCAACATAGGCAAAATGCATAATAATATTTAATAGATAGCATAATAACAATATGGCATATATGAATGATACTTGAATTAAAACATGCTTATATAGAACATAATACATGTGTCGCAAGTGACTATCAATATAGGCAATGAAGGTACAAACCCCTCAATATGGTTAATGAGGTACCAACCCCTCAATATGGTTATACGGGCCTACTACCCTCATACTAGGCAACCAAGGTACAAACCTCTCGATGTGGTTAATGAGATACTAACCCCTCAATATGGTTATATGGGTCTACTACCCCCCATACTAGGCAACTAAGGTACCTGCCCTATGATGTGGTTATGTAAGCCTACTACCACCCGTACTAGGCAACCAAGGTACCAACCCCTCGATGTTGTTACTCGGGGTTACAACCCCCTAAGCTAGGCTTGGTCGACTCACAACACTATAGCAGTTCATCATGAATTTAACATATATACAATGTAATTCCATCATTATAAAGTCATTCAACTCATAAGACATGCATTCGACCTTCAATTCCTCAAGAAATCATAATCCGAATATTTTATCAAATACTTGGCAGGTGTGTAGTGTCAGTATAAAACCATGAAATTCAAGAGTGAAATCATGCAAAAAAACTTGAAGTGAAATAGCCTACCAATACTTGGTAATACCATCTTGCAAAATACATTGAAACCCCTTATCAAATCCCAACAGAGATCACGGTTCTAAAGCTTAAAAACATGCATAATCATAATAGGTAAGTCATCTCATGGAATAGACTAAAATGAGTAATAATATATTTTCAACCAAACTTTCATATACTCCCAATATAGTATATGATCATAATCTCTAATGAATAATACCCATAAGCAACACAACTTGAAAACATGTAATTTTCATAGAAATAGAAGATTGGGCTTCATGGGTGAAAGGTATCCATGAATGAAACCCACATACCTTAGACCTTGAATTTCTTTTAGTTGAGTTATGAAAGCCTTGAAGTTTGGAAGTGGGTCTTGGAATCCAAAGCTTGCTCTGGAGTTTCCTTGAATTTGTATTGTGGTTTTGATGGAGACTCTTGAGAGAATTTGAGAGTGTATTCCAATTGGGAGGAGTGAATTTGATCCTTAGGAATAGGGTTAGGTCTTTAGGAAGTGTTAATATAGCATTGGAATTCCCAAAATAACAATAGAAATGGCTAAATTTATGGAATGCCATTAATGAGGCGGGATTCGACAAAAACCCATTTATACCCCTACACATACAGGTTCTATGAAAACGGGCATATCTTCTTTATCCAAACTCTAAATAATGTGAAACCAAGTGTGTTGGAGAGATAATTCAAAGAGCTTTGATTTGGGAGGTTGTAGGCCACCAAGGTCTTTGTGTGCTAAGAGGTATGCCCCTTTAAAGTTGACCCTCCTGCCAATACTTGTGCTAAACTTAGCCAAAAAAAAGTTCCTTTGAACTTAGATTGATATAGGGGACCCACAGTGGTTTTAAATGATATAAATAAGTCTGAATTAGATTTGAATGAGAGCTTGAAGCTTGAAGGAGCTTTTTGAGATCTAGAAGTGTTTGGGACACTTGAATTGGACGAATATTTGTCTAAGTGATTGAGATAGTCTTGGCGAATATCTTGTATGATATGGAAGTGGAGTATGGATAAGTATACGTATTTCCAAGTATAGGTACTATATTAATAAAACTGGACAAAAATTCTCCTTCTCTGCGCCCCTGGCGCGTCGCGCCTGGGGCATGCTATCTCACTAGAAATTGCTCACTTTGCATTTTCAAAATTTTGATACCATTGCTCTAAAATTCTATCTATTTACTATTCAATTTTGCCTCCTAAACAAGAATATGAAGTCAGATTTTCGATATCATCACGAATTTTGAGATATATGAAAATTATGATTCTGGGCACTTCCGAGGCGCATTTTCGAGCAATTTTGGGGGTTGTTTCATATGGTATTTTGTTAGTGTTTATTTTTTAGGTGTTTTGGCCCCAAAGGGATAATGCTCAAAGATCAAAGCATTTAGAAAGAAACTCCTTGATAAGCCTACAGATGAGAAGCGTTCGGGTAATGAGCAAACTTAGTTGAGTGGGTCAATGGAGGATTATAAAACCCAGCCTGATCCAATTACACCTCGGCCACAAACCAGAGCTGCTGCCAGAGCCGGGCAAACTCAAGCTCTTGGTGATAGTCCTTCCCAGTTTGAGGAGGAAAGAGATTATGAGAGCGATGATGATTCACCCTAGATAACTCATTCAGGCACAGAGTCTAGTTCAGAAGATGGCCCCCAGGATGGAGGAGATGCCCAGTCTTCTATTGCCCCATCATCTTCTCAAGTAATGGATCCTACGCATCGGTGGGGCAAGGGAATGGAGGTTATATTCATAGAGGACCTACACCAAAGGGGCTAGGGAAGACCGTATGATCGATATATGAGGAGCCTCGGGTTATTGGCGATGGATTGAGCCGTATCCCAAGACTGAAGGACACGATGACTGGATATGGATTCTACTGGCTGATGGATAAGCTTGGACAATATGGCCCACTAATGGTGTAGGATTTCTATACAACTTATGCCACCACCATTCTTCGAGATCTTCCCGAGGGGAAGAGACCTCTCCGTCATCGAAATTGCAAGAGGTATTAGTGAGAGGGTAGCGGGTTGATATTTCGGAGAAGATAATCCACTGTGTACTTTTTGGTCGTGAGTACTGAGCTTCGAGGCTGATGGCTGAGTTTGATTACAGATTATGGCAGGCCTAAACAACATTAATTTCAAAGGATCAGGTACAGAGGACTGAGCTATTGAGATGGGTGGCCGGGTACATTACAGAGTAGGGGAAAGATCCTGCTTGGGTCACTAAGCATACAAAGCCTATTATGAAGTCTTCACTTTCTTTCCACTCTAAATTTTGGTGGGTGGTCGTCAGGTCTCGCGTTCAGCCTATGCTAGCAGATAACACACTTACACTAGAGCGAGCAATATTGGTTTCTAGCATCCTTATTGGTTATGACATCGACTGGGTTTGACTCATAGTAGAGCAAATTCATGAGTCGGCACTCAATAGGACCATGTGTGTTCCATTTCCGATCTTGATCTACAGACTCTTCCTAGAGTCCTGGGTTCAAATATTGTTTCATCTTGACCAGTTGGTATCGACCCTACACACTCTTGATCTAGCTAGATAAAGGCTGATGAGAATCCTATGGCACTTCAGAGGATACAACCTCCTACTATGCCTGAGCCATTTGCTCTAAACCCATCACAATAGAGTTCGCGACTGCCCCCATTACCACTCCAGCTGCTACTGCTGATGAGAGACCCTAGTAGCCTAAGGCAGTCGATATTGAGAGGGGTCCCATTTTATTTGCTCCTGCACTAGAGGCTTCTACATTATAGACTTCCACACTAGGCATGGTTCATATGTCTATGATTTCTAGTCAGGGCAATGGCGCAGAGGTTATCACGGATCAAGACATAGTTTTCTCGTCTCATACAACAACTTAAGCCATAGGTTTGACAGGCGATTGTGGACTTGGAGGAGCGATGCAAGACATTCACCATTTCCACAGTTTAGGAGAGTATTGCTAGGGTAGATGCCCATATTGATGCCTTTGAGGACCGAGTGTAGAAGAGGTTAGCCGAGGCCCGACCATCAAATCTATCAGCCCTACATAATCAGATTGCAACACATAGGGCTTACATGACTTCCTCACTATCGATGCAAATTATAGTTCCAGAGGATCCACCTTCAGAGTTGATATTTGATCTGTTCGCTGAGGATCACACACAGCCTTCCTATGGGAAGAAACACCTTATTGGTGATAAAGATACTGAGGAGAGGCGCGTGCATCAGAAGACCTCTGAGGTTGATGAGTAAGAGGCAGAGGATGAGCTCGGGCGAGTCTTGAGAATGTCTAGAGAAGAAAAATGATTGAGACAAGCCCAGGAGCATGATAGATTGATGGGCATTGGCTCATCCTGTGCAACTACTGCACAGACTACCCCGCAGGAGGGCGATGATCAGAGGCATCCCAAGACTGGTGATCAAACACCAAGATATGTTTTGGCAATTCCTTATTTGCTTAGTATTCTATAATTAACCTTTTTTACTCCTCTACCCCAACTCCTTTTTTTCTATAATATATGATGAATTCATCTACTGCATTTTTACAATTGATTGATCTAAGTATTTGTGAGGAATTAAATAACAAATGGATTAGAGCGAGTTTTTATGGTGTTAATGGGTCTGGTTTTAATTTCAAAATAAATAAATTAATTAGGCAGTTTAATTTTGGAACATGGATTTCTATTCATAGTCTATGAGGAAACAAGGTTTTGCAAAACCATCAAAGCTGACCATTAAGAGTAGAAACAATGGGTTCTTTTTATATTGAGAATGGCATGGTTCATCCCAACTATTAACAAATTGTGTAGATAAATATTTTCTCAAACTTTCATAACATATTTTTTGAATTTTTTTGACTGGTTTAATTTTGGTGACATGGACCTTTAATAAGAAGCCACGTGAAAAATAATTTAGCAAAATTATCAAACCCGACCATTAAAAAATAAAAGCACAAATGGTTCATTTCCATAACTATAGTGGCATGATTGAGCCCAACTATTAAAATGGATGGTATAAATGAGTTGTTTTATAAAAAAGCTCAATGTGATATTTTTCCTTTATTATATTAAGAAAAAATAGTGATCTATAATATTATATATAGAAAATGACTCTTTTAGTACATAGGTTATAACATTGTGAAGCAACCACAAGAAGTGCCCAAAAATGGGCCTCAAAAGTACCTAAAATCGTATTTTCCATATATCTCAAAATTCGTGTGTGATAGTGAAAATCTGACTTCATATCCTTGATCAGGGGTCAAAGTTGAGTGAAGAAAGGGTCTAACCTTGATTTTAGAGCAAATGAATCACAATTTTAACTTTCCAAGAATCTCTTATCCGCAATGGTACCATGATGTGCCTCCATCGCGGACCAGTGTGAAATTTCCTCAGCGATAGGTCTATATCGCGGACCAGACTCAGACCTGTGTATTTTTCAACAGTGATGTTATCTCGGTCCAAGGCTTTTGGGTATTGGAACTAAGCCCTCCCATGCTTAAAAACATCTATACTTAGCCATATTTTTCCCTCATATCATCCAAGACATTTCCCAATAATCTTTCAAATCCTTAGACTAATATTTCTCTCAAAATTCAAGTGTCAAATCTTTTGCGAATCTTAAGGAATTCATTGTAGCTTTAAGTCTCCATTCAAATCTTCTTTAAGGATTTCCCTATTGTCAAGGTATGTGGGTTTCACTCTTGGGTTCCTGTCACCCATGAATCCCAAACTTCCCTTTTACCTAAATTGCATGATTTCAAGTTGATTTACTTATGTGTCTTACTTAGTATGAATTAGACTTTGAACTATGTTGGAGTTTCTTGAAATTGTGACTATTTTAGCATGTTTTGATCTATGAATCTAAGATCCATTGTGAGATTTGATAAAGAGTTTTGATGTATATTGCTTGAGCGTGTTACAAAGTATTGATGGATGGTTTTACATTGAATTTTATTGCATGATTTAATCCCTAAATTGCATGGTTTTACACTAGCACTACACACCCACCAAGTGATTGATAAAATATCCGATTATGATTTCTTGAGGAATTGAAGGTCCAATACATGTCTTATGAGATGAATGAATTTAAGATTATGAAGGGAATGTATATATATGATAATCTCCTATATCATGTTGGGAATTAACCATGTACTTCTCGGGGGGTTGTGAGCCCGGGTAACCAATTCGAGGAGTTTGTACCTTGATAACTCGAATGAGGGGTTGGTACCTCAATCATCATGGGTGGTAGGTTGAGATGATCCACCAACCAATCAAGAGGTTTGTACCTTGATAACCGAATTAAGGGGTTGGTACCTCAATCACCATGGGTGGTAGGGTGAGATGATCCACCTACCAATTGAGGGGTTGGTACCTCAATAGACTATGAACTAATTAATGATGATCTCTTCTTGCATATGTATATTGTTCTATGTAAGCATTATTTACTTCAAGCATCTTCCATGCATGCCATATTGTTATATGCTACTCATTGCATATGCTTATGCATTTCAGTTACGTTGCTTATCTCTTGTTGCATAACATCCTACGTACTTAGTACATTCAAATGTACTAATGCATAATCTATGCCTACAAGATGTCACCATGTAGGAATAGAGGCCCACTTGGGCATCTTCCTCCACTTTGCTAGTATGATTTCTCTCAAGCTAGTTGGTGAGTCCTCCATTCCGGGAACAAAGTCTATGATCTCATGCTATGTACTAAAACTATCTTTTTTTATGTATGTATGGACTATAAGGGTGAGTCCGGTTGGTTGTCTTGGGCCCCGCTCCTATCTAAGTTTTAGAGTGTTGTTGGACATATTATTTGTTGAGCCTTGACTCTATGTTGTTTTGATGTTTATGTTATGAAAGTTTCCCTTTAGCCCCTTTGCACTTATTTCTAATCTAATTATATTGTTTAATTGCTTCCGTGACCAATGATATGTATTGATATGTTAAGAGGCATGTTTGGGGTCTCTTTGGGTCCTCAATTCGCCATGTCATATCTAGGCCCTAGGCTTGGATTATGACAAACTTGGTATCACAACACTAGGTTGTTAATGGTCTTCAACATCCAACACACTACGTCGATTAGAGTCCTATTCATGGTCATTTTGTGCACCATAATTATGAGTAGGGGCTATGAGACATTTTAGGAAATGTTTCCCTTCTTCATGTTCTATGTCGTGCTATAGAGTTAAAGTAAGGTTTTTCTCCTTACGATTATTCTTTGCTATGCTATATCATGCCTAACACAAGAGTACGGAGAGCTCGCACCCCCGAGGAATAACCGGCTCATAGTAAGCTTCGAGATGCTCTCACCTTGCTTGCCCAAGCTATGGCCAATCAAGTCAATCAAGGGGCCCAAGCTCCTCATGCTCCTACCTTAGGGTCATGGGTGAGAGACTTCATGAGGATGATCCTACCAAAATTCTATGAGTCTAAGGTAGATGAGGATCCTCAAGAGTTCATTAATGAGGTCTACAAGGTATTAGCTATTAGGGGTATTAGATCGAAAAAGAAACTGGAGTTAAGGGCCTACCAACTCAAAGGAGTAGCGCAAATATGGTTTAATCAATGGAAGGAGGAGAAGGGGACCAATAATGTGGTGCTTAAGGAGGAGTTCAAAGCGATATTTCTTAATAGTTCTTCCCTCTTGAGCTTAGGAGGCCAAGATGGTGGAGTTTATGAATTTGAAACAAGGGTCTTTGAGTGTGAGGGAGTATGTCCTCAAGTTTGATCAACTCCCTATATATGCTCCCCACTTGGTTGCCGACCCAAGGTCTAGAATGAACAAGTTCGTGATGGGTGTATCCGATTTGGTGAGTGAGGAATGTCGGTCTGCTATGTTGATTAGTGAAATAGGTTTATCTCGTTTGATGAACTATGCTGAACAAATGGAGGAGGAAAAGTTGATGAAAAGGAGGAGTAATGAGGCCAAGAGGGCCTGCTTTGAGGGAAAGTTCCAAAGTTGTAAGGGTGACCGGTTCCATCAATGCTAATGGTTTTCTCATGCTTCTGATAGGGGGTTTGCCAATAAATTCCCAAGGGCCCAAAGTGCTGGTGGTGCGGTTCCTAATAATATGTGTTCAAAATGTGGTAGGGGTCCTGGCGGACCATGTTTCAAAGACACTAATGCATGTTATGGATGTGGGGAAGTGGGTCGCAAGAATATTGATTGTCCTCGTAACATCCACAAGGGTTAGGAGGCTCTTCCACAAGGTGCAAATGCAATTCCTTTGGGGAGAGGTGGTCCACAAGTTGGTGCCCCAAGCTACATTCAGTTTTATACACTCCAAGGAAAGCAAGGGGTTAAGGAGGTCCCCGAAGCCATCACCAATATGTTAAAAGTCTTTGATTTTGATGTTTATGCATTGATTGATCTGGATGTAACTCTTTCTTTTGTTACCATAAAGTTCCATATTGAGATCGAATTGTTATGTGAGTCTTATGAGGTACCTACTCCTATTTGTGCATCTATTGTTGCTAGAAAGGTTGATAGAAATTGTCCCGTTTGCATTTTGTATAAGATATTGCCTTATGATCTTGTTGACTTGGAAATGGTGGATTTTGATGTCATACTTAGGATGGATTGGTTGTATGCATACTATGCCTCTATTGGTTATAGAGCCCATAGGGTCAAATTCCAATTCCCAGATGAACACTTCCTTGAGTTGGAGAATCATGATGTGGTGGTCAAGGGTAGGTTTATCTTTTGCATTAAAGCCCGTAAGTTGATCTCTAAGTGGTGTCTATAATCTTGTAAGGGTAAGGGATGTGGAGTCCAAGGCCCTTTCTATAGAGTCAGTTTAGATTGTAAATGAGTTCCTTGATGTCTTCCCAAATGACCTTCTCGGTGTTCCTCCCAAAAGGGAAATAGATTTTGGTATAGACCTCCTTCCCGATGATTAACCCATTTCTATTACCCCTTACCGTATGGCCTCGACAGAGTTAAAGGAGTTGAAGGAGCAATTGAGGGGTCTATTAGAGAAGGGTTTTATTAGGCCTAGCCAATCACCTTGGAGTGCACCAGTGTTGTTTATGAAGAAGAAACCCTTAGAATGTGTATTGACTACCGACAACTCAATTGGGTCACCATAAAGAATAAGTATCCTCTTCCAAGCATTGATGATTTATTTGACCAATTGCAAGGGGATAGTCGCTTCACTATGATTGATCTTTGGTCCGGGTACCATCAAGTGAAGGTAAGGGAGCGAGATATTCCTAAGACAGCCTTTCGAGCTAGATATGGGCATTATGAATTTGGTGTGATGTCAATTGGGTTGACCAATGCACCGGCTATCTTCATGGATCTTATGAATAGGGTCTTCAAACCCTACCTTGATTCATTTGTTGTGGTCTTCATTGATGACATTTTGATCTATTCACATAGTGAGGAGGAGCATATGGGTCATTTAAGGGGGGTACTACAAAGATCAAGGGAGGAGAAGTTGTATGCTAAGTATGAGAAGTGTGAATTTTGGTTGCAAGAGGTTGCCTTTCTAGGTCATGTGGTGTCGGGGGATGGTATTAAGGTGGATCCTAAAGAGACGAATGCGATAAGAAATTAGCCTAGACCATTGACCTTGTCGAATATTAGGAGCTTCTTGGGCTTAGCGGGTTACTATCAGAGGTTTGTGAATGAGTTTTCTTTTATTGCTTCTCCCGTGACTAAGTTGACTTAAAAGAAAGCTAAATTTGTGTGGACCGATGAGTGTGGAAAAAGTTTCCAAACATTGAAAGATAAGCTTGTGTCCGCCCCTATATTGTCCCTATCAGAAGTGCTAGAAGGGTTTGTTGTATATTGTGATGCTTCAAGGGTTAGTTTTGGTTGTGTGTTGAAGCAAAATGGTTAGGTGATAGCCTATGCTTCTAGATAACTCAAAGTGCATGAGAAGAATTATCCTACCTATGATCTTGAAATTTGGTTTAAAGATTTCGTGTCACTATTTGTCTGGGGTGCATGTAGATATGTTTTCCATTCATAAGAGTCTCCAATATGTCATCACTCAAAAAGATCTCAACTTGAGACAAAGAAGGTGGCTAGAACTTCTTAAAGACTATGATCTGAGTTTGCATTATCATCCTTGTAAGGCTAATGTAGTGGCCAATGCGTTAGAAGGGTGTCCTGGGGTAGCCTAGTCATGTTGATGATGGTGGCAAATGGGTGGATAGGGAGGTCCATCGGTTGGCTAGATTGGTGGTTAGGTTGGAAGAGGTGAATAGTGGTGGTGTTGTGGTAGTTGATGGCTCTAAACCTTTATTAGTTGAGTTGGTGAAAGCTAAGCAATATCTTAACCCCACTTTGTTAGAATTGAAGGGGTTGGTAAAAGATGGTAAAGTGGAGGTTTTCTCCCAAGGGGGGAGATGGTACCCTTAGAAACCAAGGTAAGTAATGTGTGCCTTAGGTTGATGGCTTGAGAGAAAAGATTCTTGAGGACACTCATGGTTCTTCCTATTCCATTCACCTTGGTTCTACTAAGATATATAAATATTTGAGAGAGGTATGTTGGTGAGGAGGTATGAGGAGGGACATTGCCAAATTTGTTTCCGGTTGTTATAGTTGCCAAAAAGTCAGAGCAGAACATCAAAGGCCGGGTGGCTTAACCCAAGATAGAGATTCCTACATGGACGTGGGAGGAGATTAATATGGATTTTGTGGTTGGGTTGCCCAAGACTAGAAAGAGTTTTGATTCCATTTGGATTGTGTTTGATAGGATGAAGAAATTGGCTCACTTTGTACCGGTTAAGAAAGCATATGGGGCAGAAGATTATGCTAGGTTGTACATTCATGACTTAGTGAGGTTACATGGGGTTCGTTTGTCTATCATATCAGATTGTGATGCTTAATTTACTTTACATTTTTGGAGTTCCTTTCAAAGAGGTCTTGGTACAAGAGTTAAACTTCGACCTTTCACCCTCAAACGGATGGCCAAGCCAAAAGAACTATTCAAGCACTTGAGGATATGCTTAGGACTTATATATTGGAGCTTAAGGGTTTTTGGGATGATCATCCTCCAGTGATTGAGTTTGCCTATAACAATAGCTATCATTCTATCATCGGTATGGCCGCTTTTGAGGATCTCTATGGTAGATGTTATAGATCGCCGTTTGGGTGGTTTTAGGTTTGAGAGGTGGCTTTGTTGAGATCGTATTACGTTATGGAGGCTCTTGAGAATTTTAGGATGATTAGAGAAAGTTTGAAGACGGTCCAAAAGTCGCCAAAAGTCCTATGCCGATGTGAGGAGAAGGGATCTTGTATCCAAAGTTGGTGATTGGGTTTATTTTGAGGTGTCACCCATGAAGGGTGTGGTTCATTTTTGGTAAGAAGAAAAAGTTGAGTCCAAGATATGTGGGTTCTTATAGGGTAATGAGAAGGATTGGTAAGGTAGCTTATGAGTTGGAATTGCCTAGTGGGATGGATTTGGTTCATCCAGTCTTTCATGTATCCATGTTGAGGAAATGTGGGGGACACCCTAATGCTATTGTGCCTCTTGATGTGGTGGGTGTTGTTGAAGACAACTTAAATTATAAAGAGGTTCTGATTCAAATTTTTGATAGACAAGTGAAGAGGCTTAGGAACAAAGATGTGGCTTCCGTTAAGGTCTTTTGTAGGAATCAACAAGTTGAAAGTGCTACTTGGAAGGTCGAAGCGGACATAAAAAAGTGATATCCTTACCTTTTCCACTCCACTCAAGCCTAAGGTATTAATCTAAGTTCCCTATTTGATTTCAAGTCTGAGATTCAACCCACAACATTTGCGTACATTAATGACTAAATTGACAAGTTCATGATGATTTTATACTTAAGTTGAGATTTTGAAATGATGTTTAAGTGCATTTTGTATCCTTATATGGGATGAAATTGTCATGTTTACGTCTCTCATATATGTTTCTTTGACATTCCTGGATGAATATTCCCAAGGGGGAGATATTGAAATGACCCTAGGAAGTGCCCGAAAATTTGCCTTGGAAGTGCCCAGAATCGTAATTTCCATATACCTCAAAATCCATGTGTGATATCAAAAATTTGATTTCATATTTTTGACCAGGGGGAAAAATTAAGTAGGAAATTGATCTAACCCCAATTTTGGAGCAAGTGAATCGTAATTTTAATTTTCAAAAAATCCCTTATCCAGTGTCTGTCCATGATGGTACCACGACGCACCTCCATTGTGGACCAGTGTAAAATTGCCTCTGCAACAGGTTATGTCGCAGACCTGCATATTTTATTGACAGTGATTTTATCTCTGTCCAAGGCTTTTGGGTCTTGGGCCTAAGGCCCCCCATGTGTAAAAACACCTATACTTAAGCCATATTTTGTCGTCATATCATTCAATATATTTTTCAATACTCTCTCAAACCCTTAGACTAATAGTTCTCTCTTCAAGTGTCCTAATCTCTTTTGGATCTTGAGGAATTCATTCGAGATTTAAGTCTCCATTCATATCTTCTTCAAGGATGTCCCCAAAGTCATGGTATGTGAGTTTCATTCATGGATTCCTCTCACCCATGAATCCCAAGCTTCCTTTTTACCTCAATTGGATGATTTCAAGTTGATTTACTTATGACTCTTACTTATTAAGAATTAGACTATGAACTATGTTGGGGTTTCATGAAACTATGACTATTTTAGCATCTTTTGAGCTATGAATCTAAGATTCATTATGTGGTTTAATGAAGGGTTTTGATGTATATTGCTTGAGGGTGTTACCAATTGTTGATGGATGGTTTTACATTGAATTTTCCTGCATGATTTCCTCCCTAAATTGCATGGTTTTACACAAGTACTACATACCTGCCATGTGTTTGTTAAAATGTCTAGTTATGATTTCTTGTGGAATTAAAGGTCCAATGCATGTTTTATGAGTTTAATGGCTTTATGATGATGAAAGGAATGTATGTATATGATGTTGTCCTATATCGTGTTTGGAATTGACCATTCCTTACTCTGGGGGTTGTGAGCCCGGGTAACCACATCGAGGGGTTTGTGTGACACTACGTAACTTTATGCTCCTGTATATCCATATTTCAAGTCCTCATTTGGTTAGGTTGGTGGTGTACTAGATTCATGGGAGACTCCTAGTACCTAAACGAGTTCAAGACTTACCTCCAAGTTGAGTTTTCTGTCTTGTTTCAAAAATGCATATTATAGCACCTCGAAAACTATATAAGGGTCAACTTTAAACTAGCATAACTCTTAGCACATTTGGAACTGGGTGGCCCACATATTTCAAAATAAAGCCCCTTGAGTTAGCTTCGCAATGCACTTGGTTTCACCTCATTCTGATGATGCATGAAGGAGTTATGACCGTTTTTGTGAGACCCTCCCGTGCAATGAAGCCCCAGGGGCACCCATACGGGCAGTGCGGCCTTGTACAGGTCATGGGAAATGTTTGGGGATGGAAAATGGCTTGGTGTGGCTAAGTACTGATTCATGACCAGTGTCATGGGTCGTGTGACTCACCACTAGTCGTGAGGAGGGGTGTGGAGGTGTTTTAGGAGGCTTGGCTAGGTATGGGTGGCATTGAAAGCTAAGGCATGGGCTACGACTGCCTTGTATGGCTCGTGTAAAGGGGTACGGGCTGTGTCACCTAGGAATGTGGTGGACAACAACATTTTCTTGTCTAAGTGTGGTGGGATGGACCAGTACATGGTCTGTGTAACACTACACAATCCGTGAAAGTGGCCGTCAAAGTGACGCCGATGCTAACTTTTTGTCAAGTGTTCTAATTCCATTTTTCTATCTAAGTCTTGCCTCATGGGCACTCCACACAACCCATGGAGTGTCACACGGCCAATGAAGTCTTCAATAAGTGTACACTTTGCCAATTTTTTCATTCATTAACTAATGACATTTTCGTAAATGCTAATTATCCTAATGACCCTTTTTGACTTTTTAGGCTATCTTAACCTTCCTAAAAGGCCTAAAATCTAATCTTAAGGACCCAATTTCACTACGTTCATCTCAATCACACTCCCAAATCCTCTCAAGAGCCTCCATCAAGCCCCAATTCAATTTCAAGGAAACCCAAGAACAAGATTGGATTCCAAGATTATTTCCAAGCCTCTATTCTTCCCAATCTCAAATCCAAGCAACACTTGACCTAAGGTATGTAGTGTTGAACCATTGGGTTCTTCCACCCATGGTTCCTAAACCCTCTTTTAATCAATATTACATGGGTTAAAGTTGATTTTACATATGGGTCTTGTATATTGAGAAATTTACTGCACAGTGATTTTAGTTCATGAAAGTATGGTTGTTTTAGCATGTTTTGAGCTTCAAATCTTGGATCAAATGTTGGAATTGATGAGGAGTTTTGATGTGAATGTCTTGGGGGTATTGTGAGGTGTTGATCAAAGGTTTTACCACTGATTTTCCTACATGATTTGATCTCTAAATTGCATGCTCGTTTACCCCTATTACACACCCCAAGGTGTTTGATAAAATGTCTGGTTATGTTTTCTTGAGAAATTGAAGGTCCCAACCATGACATATGATATGAATGATTTTATAATGATGAAATGAGATTATGTACATGATTATTCCTACATGAGGTATTGCATTAGAGCTTCTGATGAATCCTATATAAAGTGTTGCACTAGACCATGCCCAATCCGGGGGGATAAGAGCCCTGGTAACCATGTGAGGGGTTTATACCTTGCCACCTAGGATGATTGGGGTGTGACCATCATCAACCATGTGAGGTGTTTATACATCACCAGCTAGGATGATTTGGGTGTGACCAACATCAACCATGTGAGTGTTTTATACTTTACCACCTTGGATGATTGGGGTGTGACTATCATCAACCATGTGAAGGGTTTATACCTAGCAACCTAGGATGATTGGGGTGTGACCAACATCAACCATGTCAGGGGTTATACTTCACAACCTAGGGTGATTGGGGTGTGACCAACATTAACCATGTGATGGGTTTTTACCTTACCACCTAGGATGATTAGGGTGTGACCATCATCAACCAACCAAAGTTGGAAAGCTAGCTTGGTCTCTTCTTCATATATGATTTCTTATATAAGCATAATTTGCTTAAGCATGTTTTACTTTAGCATCAACCATACATTCCATATTTATTATATTATGCCTATTGTCTATTGTTACGCACTTTGATTGTGATATCTATTACTTGTTGTATTGCATCCCACATACTTAGTACATTCAAATGTACTAAAGCGTACTCTTGCCTACGTGATACACCATGTTAGAATTGGTGCCCAAGTTGATCCCCTTCTTCCATGTGGCTAGGTGGTGCTATTCTAAGCTTGTTGGTGAGTCCTCTATTTTAGAGACTTTAGTCTATGTTGCTATTATCTATGTATTAAGACACTATCTTATGTTCTATTGACTCTGAGGGTGAGCCCGGTAGCTCTGTCTTGGCCCCGCTCTATCTATGTACTTAGAGGTGTATGTTGGATAAATGTATATTTATGATATGAGTTATGACTCCTTGTTTTGGTAATATTGTTGTTTTGGAAAGCTTTTCCCTTAGCCTCATTATCCTTGTTTAATATATATGTCTTTGTATGCTTTAGTGACAAAGGATGTGTTATGACAAGTAATGAGGCTTGATTGGGGTCCATTTGGGTTCCCCATTCGCCATGTCACGTCCAGGCCCTAGACTTGGGTCGTGACAAACTTGGTATCAAAGCACTAGGTTGATAGATCCTTAGAGTCCAACACACAGCATCGATTAGAGTTCTGTCCATGGTTGTGAAGCACGCCATGACAATGGGTAGGAGGCTATGAGGCATTGTAGGAAATGTTTCCCTTCTTCATGTCCTAAGTCGTGCTATAGAGTTGCGGTAAGTATTTTCCCCTCTAATGATTGTTCTTTTCTGTGCTAGATTATGCCAAATACTAGAGGAAGAAAGGCCCAAACTCCCAAGGAGAAACCTACCAATGGTGAGCTCCGCCATGCCCTTACTATGCTTGCCCAAGTGGTGGCCAACTATGTCCAACAAGGGGCCCAATCCCCTCATGTTACTACCCCAGGAGCTAGGGTAAGGGAATTCATGAGGATGAATCCTTAGGTTTTCCATGGGTCAAAGGTGGATGAAGATCCATGAGAATTTATTGATGACATCTACAAAATCTTGTCTATCATGGGTGTCAGACAAAATGAGAAGGCAAAGTTGGCGGCGTACAAACTCAAAGGGGTGGCTCAAATTTGGTTTGATCAATGGAAAGGTGAGAAGGGTAATGGCTACATGGTGCTTTGGGAGGAATTTGAATTGGCTTTCCTTAATCAGTTCATCCCTCTTGAGCTTAGGAAAGCAAAGTTGGTTGAGTTTATGAACTTGAAACAAGGTGGTATGAGTGTGAGGGAGTATGCCCTTAAATTTATTCAACTTTTAAAGTATGATCCTCACTTGGTGGTCGATCCTAGGTTAAGGATGAATAAGTTTGTTACGGCTT
Source organism: Solanum ossicruentum (assembly GCA_025774065.1). Classification (NCBI taxonomy): domain Eukaryota; kingdom Viridiplantae; phylum Streptophyta; class Magnoliopsida; order Solanales; family Solanaceae; genus Solanum; species Solanum ossicruentum. Next base: position 44,419 of record JAOTQR010076835.1, read on the forward strand.
GGTAAGTGAAGAATACGTGTCCGCCTTGCTTATTAGTGATATGGATTTGTCTCGGTTGATAACCTATGCTGAGCAAATGGAAGAAGAGAAGTTGGGAAAGAGGAGGGGCCATGAGGCCAAGCGGGCCCGGTTTGAGTGTAAGTTCCAAAAGGGTGCTAGATTTCGCCAAGGCCAAGGGCCTTCCCATACTACTAATCAGGGATTTGCCAATGACTTACCTAGGACTCAAGGTGTGGGTGGAGTGGCTCCTATAAAGATGTGTCCTAAATGTGGAAGGAAGCATGGGGTCCATGTTTGAAGGGTTCTAAGGCATGCTTTGAATATGGGGAGCTTGGTCACAAGAAGGTAGATTTTCCAAGAAGCCATGTTAAGGGCCAAGGTGCAAATGTGGTTCCATTGGGTAGAGATGGCCCTTAAGGTGGTGCCCCAAGGAACAACCGGTTTTATGCTCTACATGGGAGACAAGGGGTTGTTGAGGTCCCCGATGTTGTTACCGGTATGTTGAAAATCTTTGATCTTGATGTATATGCTTTGATTGATCCGGGTGCCACTCTTTCCTTTGTTACCCCCTTGTTGTGAAAAATTTCCATGTTGAGTCAGAGTTGTTGCATGAGTCTTACGAGGTATCTACTCCTGTAGGTACATCATTTATTGCTAGGTAATTGTATAGAAATTATCCGGTTTGCGTCTTTCATAAAATCTCACCTTGTGATATTGTTGAATTAGATATGGCTGATTTTGATGTTATTCTTGTGTCACGGCCCAACCTAGGGTCGTGACCAGTGCCCGATAGGGGCACCCAGACATATACTAATCCGAATTTCCTCATTTATCTGACCTGAAAACCTGCCGGAATTTTGGCAGAGTTTCCTTTGTTTTATTAACTAACCTCACCTGCAAATAAAACCCAGCAGCATCCCAGACAATAATACAAATAAATATTTCTTTATACATATACGTAAAAGCGAGCCGACAAGATCTCCGCTGCGGTCCTGCCATCTAATAATCACATCGTACATAAGTAATGCGGTCTCGCCGCCTGATTAAGTGCAAAATCATACCATGAACCATATAAATACGTATCTCTAATATACCCACGACCCACTAGTATCCACAGACCTCTAGAAATGAATGCTGAACAGTACGTACATATACATAACACAACTACGGAACGTGTGAATCGAAGAAGCTACCAATAGCTGGCTCCTGAAACAAAAAAAGGCTCTGCAGCTGAAGCTGGAGATCCTAGGCAAGAGGGCCTCGCACCTGCTCGTCGGTACCTGCGAGCATGAACGTAGCCCACCCCCCTCCCCGAAGGAAGGGGTCAGTACGAGAGATGTACTGAATAAGTAAAACAGGAAGTACACAATACAGATAGATCTCATAAATCAAAGGAAATGGGTAAGCATGCATAAATCAAACCTGT
>JAOTQR010076836.1:0-12698 GCA_025774065.1 Solanum ossicruentum
GAATGAAAGATAATGTAATTTTTTAAGCTAGCATAATTTAGGAAAAGTTAAATAGCTAATCTAAACTTATAACTTTAAAAAATCTAGTTTATTAAAATCTAAAAAAATCATGTTTTCTGTATATTTTTGGAAATAAATTAAAACAAACTTATCTAACAATGTGACTATTTTTGTAATTTTCAAATATTTTAAACAAACCTACTACAAATTAAGGTAAAAAATAAGAATCAATTTAGAAAACGACATAAAAAAATACTTAAGTACTAAAAAGGTAGATAAATTAGATTTGGTCAAAAATTACATGTCTACACTTGGGGCTAGCATAAACCTCATGCCTACATCTCTATTCTTAAAGCTGGGGCTTGGAAGACCGAAGCCTACAACTATTATATTGTAGCTAGCCGATCGGTCAGTAGCAAGGTCGGATGGAATGATGGAGGACATCTTAGTCCAAGTGGGGTCTCTCATCTTCCGCGTAGACTTCGTCATCCTAGATTTGAGCCTGACCATGAGGTCCCATTCATACACAAAATATTCATGGAGGAGGGCCACAAGCCGGTGGCTCAACTGCAAAAGAGGCTAAACCCAATCATGAAGTAGGTAGTGAAAAAGGAGGTTATAAAGTGGCTGGATGCAGGGATCATCTTCCCCATATCAGACAACAAGTGGATAAGCCCAGTGCAATGTGTCCCCAAGAAGGGCGGGATGACGGTTATCACAAATGAGAAGAACGAGCTGATTCCAACTAGGACGGTGATGGGGTGGCACATCTACATGGACTATAGGAAACTGAATGACGCCACCAGGAAATATCATTACCTCGTGCGTTTCATTGACTAGATGTTGGATAGACTAGCTAACCAGGATACTATTGCTTCCTGGATGGATACTCAGGGTACAACCAGATCACCGTTGCACTCGAAGACCAGGAAAAGATAACTTTCACCTGCCCATACGGGACATATGATTTCAAAAACATGCCTTTGAGTTGTGCAATGCACAAGCCATATTCCAAAGGTGTATGATGGCGATCTTTCATGATATGGTAAAGAACTTTGTGGAGGTGTTCTTAGACAATTTCTCTATCTTCGGAGACTCGTTTGAGAGCTGTTTACAGAATTTGGACATAGTGTTAGCTAGATGTGAAGAGACTAACCTCGTTCTTAACTGGGAGAAGTGTCACTTCCTAGTTACGGAGGGGATAGTCTTAGGCCACAAAGTGTCCAAGAAGGGATTGGAAGTAGACAGAGCGAAGATAGAGGTGATCGACAAGCTGTCACCACCAGTGTCAGTCAAGGGAGTCTAGAGCTTTCTGGGACATGTAGGATTCTACCACAGGTTTATTAAAGACTTCTCAAAGATCAAGAAGCCGTTGTGTGCCCTATTGAAGAAAAAGGTACTATTTCACTTTGATGAATCTTGTTTGCAGGCGTTCGAAACACTGAAGAAAAAGTTGGTCGAGGCTCTGATCTTGGTAGCACCTGATTGGGGTATCCCGTTCGATCTAATGTGTGACGCAAGTGATACAGCAGTGGGGGAGGTACTGGGGCAACGCACAGATAAAGTCTTTCACTCCATATACTATGCCAGTAAGACCTTGGATGCAAAACAGAACAACTATATAGTTACTGAGAAGGAAATGCTGGCACTGGTATATGCGTTTGATAAATTCAGAGCTTATTTAGTAGGGACCAAGTGGTGGTGTTCACAGACCAAGCGGCGGTGAAGTATTTGTTCAACAAAAAGGATGCCAAACCATGCCTGATCAGATGGATCTTACTGCTCCAAGGGTTTGACATCGAGATCAGAGACCGAAAGGGGAGTGAAAACCAGGTTGCTGATCATCTATCTCATGTGGAGACTGATGCTCACATAGGTGAGAAACTACAAATCAGAGAAGAGTTTCCGGACGAGCAGCTATTGGCGATCGAGGTGGAATAATTACCATGGTATGCTGATATTGTAAATTACTTGGTAAGTAACGCGTTCCCACTTTTACAATTACTTGGTAAGTGGTGTGTCCCCACCTGATGCAACATATCAGAAAAAGAAGAGGTTGGCCCATGATGCTAAGGCATACATCTTGGATGAGCCATACTTATTCAAGTAGGGAGCTGACCGCGTGGTAAGGAGGCATGTTCCAGAGGAAGAGATGCAGCAGATTTTAGAGAGATGCCATGCCTCTTTGTATGGGGGCCATCATGGTGGTGACCGGACAATGCATAAGGTATTACAATCTGGGTTTTTCTAGCCTACCCTATTCAAAGATACAATTCAATTCTCCAAGGCCTGCGATGCCTGCCAGAAGATAGATGCTATATCCCGGAGGCATGAGATGCCCTTAAACAACATTCTAGAAGTAGAGATCTTTGATATTTGGGGCATTGATATCATGGAGCCATTCCCACCATCATTCTGTTGCTGCTATATTCTGGTAACTGTGGACTACGTTTCCAAATGAGTAGAAGTAGCAACCCTCCTAATCAATGATGCAAAAGTGGTGAGCAAGTTCCTCCGACAGAATATCTTCACATAGTTTGGTACTCCAAGGGACATTTTCAGTGATGGCAGTATCCATTTTAAAACCAAACTGTGAAGAACTTGCTAGCGAAATATGGGATCAGGAACAAGGTGGGCACAACAGACCACCCGCAAACTAGCGGGCAAGTGGAGGTGTCCAACTGGGAGGTGAAGCAAATATTGCAAAAGACCGTGAATGCCACCCGTAAAGATTGGGCAGAAAAGATGGATGAAGCATTGTGGGCATATAGGACTGCATACAAGACCCAAACCGAAACCTCTCCTTACAAGTTAGTGTATGGAAAGGCTTGTCATTTGCTCATAGAGCTCGGGCATCAGGCGTATTGGGCGATTAAGGAGCTGAATCTTGACCCCGAGCTTGTTGGAAGAAAGAGACTTGAGCAATTGGAGGAGTTGGATGAATTCTAGCTCCAATTTTACGGGAACACGAAGCTCTACATGGAGCAGACGAAGAAGTGGCATGATCGGCACATAGTCAAGCGGAATTTCGAACTGGGCCAATAGGTATTGCTATTTAACTCACGTCTTAAATTGTTTCCAGGGAAATTGAGGTCCAAATAGAGTGGAACATAAGTGGTGGTAGTGACCACACCCCATGGTGTAGTGGAGCTAAAGGACTTGATCACGAACCAAACATTTTGGTGAATGGTCAACGGGTCAAGCACTACTATGGTGTGGACGCAAATCAAAGAATGGAGGCCATTGAGTTGGCCAAAGATGAATGAGCATAGCGTATGTCATGTTGCGATGTTAAATTAGGAGATGCACGGGAGGCAACCCATGGTGAAGTAAGGTAGTTGTGTTATTTTCCTTTGTTTTATAAAATAATAGAGAGAAAAGGGGTCCCGTACAAAAAGTAAGAATAATTTGCATAAGAATAGATCCGCAATGCCTCTGGGTCGCGAATCCTGCAGTAAATTTTTATGTCCTCAATTCTCTATGATCCGTGGGAAATTTCTCATGTTTTCGTGATCTAATACATTGTTTTTAGGGTTTTGAAGCATGTCCAGGTGCTCGGTAAATTTTTCGGGGCCTGGAGGTAAAAATTGGAACTCATTTGAAGTTCAAACAGTAAGCATACATGATAGTTCCGCGACGCAGACCCATCGCGGATGTCCACTGTTTCGGTATCCATGTGAGAATTTTAATCAAGTGTTGATTCGCGTTGTCTCTGTATCATGGAACAAACACGAACCCTCACTGTGTCTGCGCCCTGGTAAGCAAATTTTCCAAAGTATGACTTCGTGTTCTCTCTGCGTCGCGGTACGAACGCGAAGGACTACTGTTTCTGCACTCGCGAGAAAATGTTCCTAAGTGTTAATCGGCTTTCACTCCGCGTCATAGAGGGAATGCGGATGAGTATTAAAACTGCCGGATGAAGATGTGGCCTCCACCCTTTTAATTGCCCTAAACCATTTTTTTATTCTATTTCTTCCCCACTCTTCGCATACCCCAACCCCATTCCCCTTATCCTCCAATTTTCTCTTCCTCTTCTTCCCTCGTTCCCCATACTTTTGAACTCCATCGCGTTACGCCTGACATGGGTCGTCCACAGCTGCACGAATTTCACGCTTATCATCAGGTATGTACTCTTGTTCAAATTTTTGCTTTCTTTCAAGATGCCATTTGGAAGTTCTTCATGCTCTAGGGGGTAAATTCGAAGTGGAATTGTGCTTAATGTGTAATCTTGCTAGCAGGGGTGAACTATGGGCAGATGGTTGGTGCTTAGGTGTGCACTTTGTGTGTGAATTGTATGGGTGAAAACCCTAGGTCAAATTTGCACCCAAAATTGGGAAAAAGTTGGGGGTTTATGAGTTCTTTCCTATGCTTTGAGATTCAATGAAGGTCCAAAAAGGTAATTCCATACTTAGAAAAATTTTCACCGATGAAGGTTCTAAAAGGTAATTCCATACTTAGAAAATTTCACACCAACACTATACGGAGGGCTTCAAGGCCCGTCAGAGGTCACATGGACTGTGTGGCCTCCCGTGAAGTTTCACTTAGAAAATTTCTTTGTTGACAAAGTTTCAATATGGTGATCCAATATTTAGAAAATTTTCACTCCGAGGCCCATACAAAAGGCCTCACGGACCGTGAAGGGTTATAGGTCTGTGAGAGGTCCATATGTGAAGTGCCTTATCCAAAATATGGATTTTCAAGGCCAAGGCCCTCCACACGGTCCACCATGGACTGTGTGGGGTTCATGTGAGGTGAACCTTGGTCTTAAACTCCACATAAATGCCAACACTCTATACACAAGGCCAAGGTCCACCTCGAGGACCTTTACACGGTCTGTATACCTTCACACGATCTGTATACCTTCACACGACCCGTAGAGGTTTCCCTGAAATGTCACCTTGGTCCAAAACTTTTCGAAACCAAATTTCCAAGCTCCATTAAGGCCATACACAGTCCAGGTCCTTACATCATCTCCCGCTTGGGAACATTTATCCTCAAATGTGCTAGAACAAGGCTAGAGTTAGAACATGAAACATCAAAACATAAGATACAATGTATGTTTCACCATTTGAAAATCATAAAGTCATTAAAACTCATATCAAAACATATTGAAATCATCCAAAACATCTTAAAAATCATTTTCGTGTACACGTATGCATGTCATGTCATGAAATACAAAAGTGACAGAATTAGGACCTCTTGGAATAGGAAGAACACAATACCTTAGGCTTGAGTAGATTGAAAAAGATGGGGATATCGTTTCATCATGTCCAACTCCGCCTCTATGTAGCACTGTCACATGTTGATTTCTTCAAAGCACCATAACGGAAGCCACATCCTTGTTGTGAAGCCGCTTCACTTGCCTATCCAAAATCTTAATCGAAACTTCCTCATAAGATAAGTTCTCCTCAATCTCAACACCTTCCAAATGCACAATGGTACTAGGATCACCAACCAATTTCCACAACATAGACACATGGAAAACCGGGTGAATAGAACTCAAATTCGGAGGCATATGAAGCCTATAAGCCAAATTCCTAATCCGCTTAACAATCTCGTAAGGACCCATATACAGGGGACTCAACTTGCCCTTCTTGTTAAAACACATTACGCCGTTCACAGGTGAGACCTTCAGATACACCCAATCACCAATATGAAACTCAAGGTCCCTCTTCCTAACATCCGAATAGGACTTTAGTTGACTTTGAGCCATCTTCAACCCCTCCCAATCAACTTCACCTTCTCCATAGCCTCCAATACCAAATCAGGACCAATCAAAGCCATCTCTCCCAACTCAAACCATCCTACTGGAGATCTATATCTCCTACCATACAGAGCTTTAAATGGTGCCATACCAATGCTAGCATAAATGCTATTATTATAAGCAAACTCCATGAGTGGTAGATGATCATCCCAATTACCCTTGAATTCCAACACACAAGCACTTAACATATCTCCATAGTTTGAATTGTCCTCTCGGGTTGTCCTTCTTTGAGGATGGAAGGCGGTACTCAACTTCACCTTAGTACCAAGTCCAAATTAGAATTACCTTAAAAGTGTGAAGTAAATTGCGTGTCATGATCCGATATAATAGACCTAGGCACACTATGCAACCTCACAAACTCTTGGATTATCTCGGCAATATACAACCTTGCATAATCTTCGGCACTAAAGGTAGTCTTGATCGGTAGGAAATAAGCCAACTTAGTCATCCGATCAAAAATAACCCAAATTGAATCAAATTGCATTCAGGTCCAATGCGAACCAACCATAAAATCCATGTTCACATCTTCCCACTTCGAAGTGGGAATCTAAATATCATTGGCTAAACCAGCAGACCTTTGGTGCTCTACCTTCACTTGTTGAAATTAAGGCATTTAGATACAAGCTTAGCTATATCTTTGTTCATACCATGCCATCAATACACTTCCCTCAAATCTCAGTACATGTTGGTACATCTCGGGTGAATAGAATAATGAGAGTTATGGGCCTTACTCATGATCACCCTCCTAAGATCATCCACATCCAGGACATACAACTGATCTTCATATCGAAGCACATCATCTCCCTCTTAGGAGAACACTTCTATCTTCTTTTCAACATCCAATTTCATTAACTCAACCAACGACGGGTATAGATCTTGCTTACCCTTAACATTAAAAACTATAGAAGATTCGACCCCTTTCTAAACATGAATAGCACCATCATTAGAGTCGGCCAACCTAACACCCAACCTAGTCAAACAGTGAACATCCTTCGCCAACTCCTTCTTCTCTTCCTCAATATGTGCCACACTTCCCATAGATAGCCAACTAAGAGCATCGGCTGCAATATTTGCCTTATTGGGATGATATTATATACGCATGTCATAGTCCTTATGGAGTTTCAACCATCTTCTTTGCCTCAAGTTAAGATCCCTTTGGGTGAACACATATTGCAAACTCTTGTGGTTGGTGAAAACATCAATATGAACTCTATAGAAATAATGTCTCCAAATTTTCAAAGCAAACACCACCGCTGCTAACTCAAGATCATGAGTCGGGTAATTACGCTTATGCACTTTCAATTGCCTTGATGCATAAGCTATCACCTTACCATGTTGCATAAGCACACAAACAAACCCAATTCAAGAAGCATCACAATACACCACAAACCCTTCTAAGCCATTTGCTAGAGTCAAAACAGGAGCCGAGGTAAGGCGATCTTTCAAAATCTGAAAAATCTTCTCACATATATCCGACCATACAAACTTGGCCTTCTTTTGAGTCAACTTAGTAATAGAGATGCAATAGATAGAAAACTTCAACAAACCTTCTATAATAACCAGCCAACCCAAGAAAACTTTGAGTATCTGAAGGAGTAGTGGTCTAGGCTAATTCTTCACGGGTTCAGTGTTCTTCAGGTCAACCTTAATACCATCCGTAGACACCACATGACCTCACCTAACCAAAACTCACATTTGCTAAAATTAGAATATAATTTTCTTTCTCTCAAGGTTTGAAGAACCAACCTCAAATGATCCATATGCTTCTACTTGCTTTGGGAATAAATAAGGATATCATCGATGAAGACAACCATAATACTATGAAGAAATAGCTTGAACACCCAATTCATAGGATCTATAAACACGACAGAAGCATTAGTCAAACCAAATGACATCACCGCAGATTCAAAATACCAATACATAGTCTGAAAAGCCATTTGGGGAATGTCACACTCGCTAACCTTCAATTAATGATAATCAAAATGGAGGTCAATCTTTGAGAAATGGGTGGCTCCTTGAAGTTGATCAAACAAGTCATCGATCATTGGAAACAGATACGTATTCTTGATGGTTATCTTATTCAATTGTATATAATCAATGCACATCCAAAAAGACCTATTTTTCTTTATTACAAATAATACCGGAGCACCTCATGGAGATATACTTGGCCAGATAAAGGCTTTCTCCAATAAATCCTTCAACTGATCTTTCAACTCGCCCGGTGCCATATGATAAAGAGGAATAGAGATAGGTTGCATATTCGGGAGAAGATATATTCTAAAGTCTACTCCTTTCAGGAGGAATATCGGGAAAATTTTGGGAAACACATCTAGAAACTCATTCACCATTGGAACCGACTCAAGAGTAGGTGACTCAGATTCCATATCTTGAACCCTCACAATATGGTAAATACATCCCTTGAAAATCATCTTTCAGGCCTTAAGGTAGGAAATAAACTGACTTTTAATAGTAGAGTCACTACCTTTCATTCAAGTGAAATGACCCCAAAAAGTGCCTGAAAATGTGCCTCGAAAGTGCCCGAAATCATAATTTTCATATATCTCAAAATCTGTGTGTGATATCAAAAATCCAACTTCATGTTCTTATTCAGGGGGTCTAATTGAGTAGAAAATTATTCTAACCCCAATTTAAGAGAAAATGATTAGCAATTTCAATTTTTATATTTTTCCTTATCTGGACTCGATCCGAGACAGTATCACGATGCGCAGCTATCGCGGATGTGTTAATTTTGTCTCCACGAAAAGTCCGTATCATGGACCAGACATAGACCTGTGTATTTTATTGCCAATGATTTTATCTCGGTCAAAGGCTTTTGGCTCTTGGATCTAAGCGTTCCCATTCGTGAAAATACCTATACTTAGCCGTATTTCACCCTCATATCATTCAAGAGATTCCCAAATACTCTCTTAATCACTTAGACAATATTTCATCTCCTAAATTCAAGTCTCAAAACTCATCCAGATCTTAAGGTTCTCATCCAGGCTTCAAGCCTCCATCTCCAATCTTCATCAAGTCATTCCCCAAAGCTAAGGTATGTGGGTTTCTTTCATGGGCTGCTTTCTCCCATGATGCATAAAGCTTCCTTTTACTCAAATTTACATGATTTAAAGTTGATTTACTCATAGGTCTTACTTATTATGAAATTCAGTGCATACTATGTTGGGAATTGTGAAATTGTGATTGTTTTACTATGTTTTGAGCAATGAATCTAAGATCTATGGCAAGATTTGATGAAGAATTTTGATGTATATTGCTTGAGGATGTTACCAAATATTGATTGATTGCTTTACATTGGATTTTACATGCATGATCTTATCCCTAAATTGTATGGTTTTACACTAGCACTACACACCTGCCAAGTGCTTGATAAAATGTCCGATTATGGTTATCTTGAGGAATTGAAGATCCAATGCATGTCTTATTAGTTTAATAACTATATGATGATGAAATGAGCATACGTATATGGTTTTCTCCTATATGGTATTGGAATGTGACCATGGCCGACTCGGGGGTTGCGCGCTGGTTAACCATATCAATGGGTTTGTACCTTGATAACCATGTCGAGGGGTTTGTACCTTGATAACCATGTCGAGGGGTTTGTACCTTGATAACCATGTCGGGGGATTTGTATCATGGTCACCAAGGGTGGTAGGGTGCAACGATCCACCAACCATGTCGGGGGTTTGTACCTTGACAACTATGTCTGGGTTTATACCTCAATCACCAAGGGTGGTAGTGTTTGACAATCCACCAACTAATTAATGGGGTTGGTACCTCAATCACCAATGGTGGAGAGTGCGACAATCCAACAATATGATAATGGTCTCTTCTTACACATGTATTATGTTTTATATAAGCATGATTTACTATGTAGCCTCTCACATGCATGCCATATTGTTGTACGCTACTCATTGCCTATGCTTATGTATTTTGACTATGTTACTTATCTCTTGTTGCATTGCGTTCTATATACCGAGAATATTCAAATGTACTAATGCATACTCTATGCCTACATGATGTCACCATGTAGGAATCGGAGCCCCACTTGATCATCCTCTTCCACGTGGCTGGTATGACATCACTCAAGCTCTTTGGTGAGTCCTCTATTTCAAGGATGATGCTTATGATCTCATCCTGTATTCTAAGATATCTTTCTTTTATGTAAATGTTGACTATGACGGTGAGCGCAGTAACTTGTCTTGGCCCCCGTTAAGTATATAAGTTTTAGAGTGTTGTTGGACATGTTTGCATTATTCTTTGAGCTTTGATTCTCTCTTGACTCTTGATTTTTATGATATGAGAATTGTCCCTTAGCCCAATTTGTCCCTATCTACTATCTCTTATTGTATTTTATTGCTTTCACAACCAAGGATGTGTGTATGTTATGCTAGGAGGCTTGTTTTGGGTTCCTTCGGGCTCCCTATTCTCCATGTCACATCTAGGCCCTAGGCTTGAGTTGTGACAAACTTGGTATCAGAGCACTAGGTTGTCAGATCCTCCGAGTCTAACAAACTGCGTCGATTAGAGTCTTATTCATGGTTGTGTTGTGCATCTCAACTATGAGTAGGAGGCTTTGAGGCGTTTTAGGAAATTCTTCCCTTCTTCATGTTCTAAGTCATGCTATAGAGTTGAAATAATGTTTTCCCCCCTAACAATTGTTTTTTCTATGCTAGATCATGCGTAACACAGGAGGAAGAAGAGCCCGCACACCCGAGGAGAAACCAGCTCTTAGAGAGCTTCAAGATACTCTCACTTTGCTTGCACAAGTTGTGGCTGATCAATCCTACTAAGGGGTCCAAGCCCCACATGCTCCTACACCGACTTCTCGGGTGAGAGAGTTTATGATGATGAATCCCTTGGAGTTCTGTGGGTCTAACGTAGGTGAGGACCCTCAAGATTTCATTAATGAGGTCTATAAAGTGTTGGCTATCATAGGTGTGAGGTCAGAAGATAAGGCAGAGTTGGCAGCTTACCAACTCAAGGGGGTAGCACAAATATGGTACAACCAATGGAAGGAGGAGAAGAGAGTCAACAATGTGGTGCTTTGGGAAGAGTTCAAGGCGGCCTTTCTTACTAGTTCTTCCCTTTTGAGCTTAGGGAAGCTAAATTGGTAGAGTTCATGAACTTGAAACAAGGATCTTTAAGTGTGAGGGTGTATGCCCTCAAGTTTACTCGACTCTCTAAATATTCTCCCTACTTGGTGGCCGACCCAAGGTCTAGATGAATAAATTTGTGATGGGTGTTTCCAACTTGGTAAGTGAGGAATGCCGATCTGCTATGTTGTTTAGTGACATGGACTTATACTATTTGATGACCTACACTGAACAAATAGAACAGGAGAAGTTGAGAAAGAGAAGGGTCATGAGGCCAAGAGGGCCTGTTGTGATGGCAAGTTCCAAAGCCGAAGAGGTGGCCGATTCCACCAAGGACAAGGCTCTTCTCATGCTTCTAATAGGGGGTTTGTGAATGACTTCCTAAGGACCCAAGGTGTTGATCTTGTGGTTCCTAATGATGTGTGTACAAGATGTGGTAAGGGTCACAAGGGAACATGCTTGAGAGACACTAATACATATTATTGTTATGGGGAAGTGGGACACAAAAAGGTCGATTGTCCTCATTATCACAATAAAGGTAAAGATGTTCGTCCTCAAGGCCAGGGTGCCAATGCAGTTCCTTTGGGTAGGGGTGGATGACAAGATGGTGCTCCAAGGCACAATCGATTTTATGCTTTGCATAGAGGCAAGGGGTTGATGAGGTGCCCGACGTCATTATCGGTATGCTGAAAGTCTTTGATTTTGATGTGTATTTTTTATTGATCTGGGTGCCACTCTTTCTTTTGTTACCCCTTTTGTTGCCAAAAAGTTTGATATTGAGCCCGAATTGTTATGTGAGTCATAATGAGGTGTCTACTCCTATTGCTGCATCTATTGTTGCTAGAAAATTCTATAGGAATTGTCCCATTTGCATCTTGCATAAAATATTGCCTTGTAATCGTGTCGAGTTAGATATGGTTAATTTTGATATCATTCTTGGGATGGATTAGTTGCATGCATACTATGCCTCTATTGATTGTAGAACCCATAGGGTCAAATTCCATTTCCCAAATGAACTTGTTCTTGAGTAGGAGAGTCATTATGTGGTGGTTAAGGGTAGGTTCATCTCTTGCATTAAAGCCCATAAGTTGCTCTCTATGGGGTGTCTTTATCATCTTGTGAGGGTTAAGGATGTGAAGTCCAAAGTCCTTTCCATAGAGTCAATTCCAGTTGTAAGTGAGTTCCTTGATATCTTTCAAATATCCTCCCTGGTGTTTCTCCCGAAAGGGAAATAGATTTTGGTATAGACCTCCTCCCCAATACTCAATCCAATTTTATTCCCTTTTACTGTATGGCCTCGGTGGTGTTAAAGGAGTTGAAGAAGAAATTGAGGGACTTTTTGGAAAAGGGTTTCATTAGACCTTGCCAATCACCTTGGGGTGCACTAGTGTTATTTGTGATGAAGAAGGATGGGTCTCTTAGAATGTGCATTGACTACCGGCAACTTAATAGGGTCACCATCAAGAATAGGTATATCTTCCAAGAATTGGTGGTTTGTTTGACCAATTGCAAGGGGCTATACACTGCTCTAAGATTGATTTTTGATCTGGTTACCATCAAGTGAAGGTGAGGGAGTATGGTATTCCTAAAATGACCTTCTAGACTAGGTATGGGCATTATGAATTTGTGGTCTTGTCTTTTGGGTTGACTAATGCAATGGCCATTTTTATGGATCTAATGAATAGGATCTTTAAACCCTACCTTGATTCATTTGTTGTGGTATTCATTGATGATATTTTGATATATTCTCGTAGGAAGGAGGAGCATAGGGCTCATTTGAGGGTGGTGTTGCAAAGATTGAGGGAAGAGAAGTTATATGC